>JZKD02S2167067.1:61023-78558 GCA_000966675.3 Picea glauca | reverse complement strand
GTCTGTTCTATCGGGACCTGGTGGTAGCCAGACTTTAGATCAATCTTACTGAAGTATTTGGCCCCCGTGAGTTGATCAAGGAGGTCAGCGATTCGGGGAATCGGGTACCGGTTTCTGACAGTGATTTTGTTCAAAGCCCGGTAATCAATACAGAGTCGCCAGGTCCCATAGGTATAGGTATAGGTAACCAAAATCAATGTCATAGGTATAGTTGCATCTTGATTCTGGTTTAATATGTACATAAATGGAAAACTCAGTTAAGTACTACGGTCCTACATCTTTACCTACATAAATATAAACACGCAGGTATATCTACCTAACTTGGTTTCATTCATACACACAATTAGTTTACACATCAAAGCATAGTTAACTCGGAGGATCCCTTTTTGTTTTCTATGGCTTTATCCCATTAAACAATAGTCTAACTACATAATTTCAAATACTTAAAGGTGTATGATCTCATGACAAGCAAAACTCTTAGAAAATTCGTACTAAAATCTGCATGATTAGTTTAATAATTTCATATACAATAATTCTGTTATTGTCACACCCTATACACATTGGCTTGTAATATAATTTGTTATTTCTATTCTACCTCTATCACGGATGAAGATCCTCAATCATTTTATCAGTCCATTCATTATAGTATTAGCATTGTTCCTATAACAAATAATCCTACTATGTTCCTACAGTTTATCATATTACACAAATGGAATAATATACAACAACTTTCTCCCATAGAAGTACTTTGATACATAATTAACATATACATCTCATGAGTATAAATGATTATTTAAAACAGAGAAGGAGTAGATCAACATATCTGAACTAGTTTGTAGGAAGGCAAAGGGAACAACCACGTTCCTCCAAACTGTAGAATAGGCAGCCAAAATTACTTGCCCGATTCACCCCCTAGCTTGACCATGAATCCATGAGGGCGAACTTGGAAGACTCCTCCTTGGAAATGTCCTCAATTATAGCAGTTTCCTCTTGCCTCACACTCACTCATTAGTGTTCATAAAAACAAAGAAAATCAATAGTCTCTTTCCCCAGCATACTTGGCAGCGTCCTGCCTCCTCACATATGCTATTTATCAATTTTGCCTAGGTGTTTTTCCCTTCTTTGGGAATTTTCACAGCTTTCTAAATCCCTGATTTTCAGGGGCTGCCAATGGCCAAATCACTGATTTTCCACTTGTAACAATCAACCTAGAGGTAGTTCCAACATGTTCCCCACTCATGGATTCATGGTCACCTAAATTTAACATGGTTATTCCATTTTTCCTCCTCCAATCAATATAAAATATTATGTTTTCATACAAGTTTCATAGTCAAATAGTTAGTTGAGTCAAATCACGTCTCTGCCCAACAGTCATAATAATTAATTACAATTATCAAATTCGAAATTCGGAATTTCCATAAATGGCAACAATTTTCCAAATTCGAATTTACTAAAAACATAATAAATTTCCAACAAATTTAAATTTCAAAATACTTTATTTTTGGGGATGTCACACAACTCCTTTAATTGCATTTTCAAATCCTGCAATTATGATGTCAATTATGATGTCTTCATTATAGTGCTCCTTGTCCCCGAACTAGAAGTTGTTGACCTAACAGTATGTGATCGTGGTCTATTTTACTAAATAGGCCTAAAATGTTGTTGTTTCTATGGACGACGTTGTTGTTGTTGTGGTCCTCTATAAGGAATCCTCTCCTCAGGATTATTTCATCGTAGTGTTAAAACATAGGTCCTTTTGGCGTATCTCAATGCCCGAAAGTCTTTCTGGCTCGTGTCTCATGTTACTATGCTCCCGGTGTCGCCTGTCCAGTCTTTCTAGAAGGAGTCATGCCCTAACCCCCATTGTTCATCTCTTCCTTAGCTATGAGATCCTTCTGAACTACATCGTGCAATGTCTGAGGAATTAGTATCCTCACCTTCACATGAATGTTGAAATTAAGGCCGAACCCAGACATGTTTACCTTTAACTTATCCATGTTTAGATGTGTAGCATGCCTAAGTAGCTCCATGAACATGGCCTCATACTCCGGTACCATATGAATACCCTTTCATAAGGCGTTGAACTCATTAAGATTATGCGCAATGAATTCATCAGACACATACCTCTCCTAGAATCGTTCCTCAAACAATTCCCATGAAACATCTTCCATGGCCATGTTTCATTGAGGTATTAGTTTCTTCCACCAACATAAAGAACTCTCTTTCAGTTGAAAGACCGCCATGCATATTTTCATGTTAGAGGTGTAATAATGAAATACGAAGCACATCACCATGTTCTCCAACCATGCCTCAGTGGCTAAGTCATTCGTGGCACCCTAGAACTCGAGAAAATTCACTTTCTCGAGTTCTCTGTGTATACTACTACTACCACCTGTAGTGCGTTCTGAACCCTCATTGGGCACATAAGATTTTTCTTCATCTCGATCAAGGAGATTGATTAATGACTCTAACATTCCCTGAAAGGATATCATCATACCTACCACATCTCCCACAACAACCTGCTCCTACTCAGTGGTTTGTTCGTCTCCCTGGGGGTTATACCCATATGGTGTGGATATTATTGGTGGTGTCACAAATCTTCCTCCAACACCATGTTCTCTACTTTCCCCGTGTCCTCTAACCATGATTACCTACATGGACAATTTCAAATTAGTTAGTAATTCATCTTTAATCATTTATTTATCACATTGGAAGGAGTAACGATCCAATCTGCTCTGATACCATATGTAACGACCCTCCATTCTAACCATTTCGTTAAATGTAAATATGTATAAAAAGAAATTTAAATTCATAAGTGCAATAATGATAAGATGCAGAAGTAAAGACATAGCAATTATATCACAATAGATTTCCGTGAAATAATTAGTATTATCTAAATATTGATGCTACAATCATCAATGATACCAAATAAATATCTACTCAATATAACCAATCCTAGCCTATTTAATAAATCCAATTTGCTCAATAACCAATTTACAAAACAAATTCACTCATTACCATGATTAAGGAATAAAATCTACTATTCCAATGTAATAAGATTCCAATATAGTTATTTTATTTCAACTTTACTTAATTAATTATCAAGATTATAATAAGTAATTAAATGTGACACTCAAAATTGAATAAATAAAGTTCAACAACCCTCCTAATAATTATATTAATTTCATTTCTCTACCGCATGGTTATCAATAAACCAATTAAAATAATTTATAATAAAAAAATCATAGTCATACTATGTTATAAGTTACACCTTTAAAGGTTCAATTCAACATCGACAATTATAATTATCCCATACATTTACCATATTGTATAATTAATTCATAAGATTACATTTACCATATTGTATAATTAATTTATAAGATTATTCTAAGGATACTTTCACAAAACTTTTATGATTAAAAGATTAAACGCTCTATACTAACCACAACATATCAAACCACTGTATATAAGAGTCTTATACCAGCATTGTATTATGAAAATACTTACATAATAAGTCCTAAATAACCATAATATTTATAGTAATTAATTAAACTATTCTAAGGATATCCTTTGGAACGTCTTTTACCATCACAATGATTATAACTTGTATATAATCCTCCATTCTAATTATAACGGACTTGTCCAATAATTTCCACATTATTAAATATGTATCACTTCATTCTATACGGAGACATATAAAAAGATCATAATGATACCACAACACTTATAAGTAATAAATAAATTATTCCTTTAAATCCAAAATCAACCAAAAATCTATAATTGTCTTTAAAGATTATATTCATGAATTTTCGAGACTATATGACACATTAAGAATCTGATTTCGACTACAATTAATTTTTTCTTTAAAAAAACTTATAACAATTTAAAACTGTGATAGGACAAGTTATATTGTAATAATCTAGTAAAGTAATATGTATATATGTAGAAGTAACGACTAAAGTTTCACAAATAAATAAATAATCTAGAGCAAATATTCATGGATCTGATTCCAAGTATCATTCCACCGAGAAATAATATATAATATCATTAATTCGAGCTGATAATACAACCAAGGTTGATACGCTCTCAAGATATCACATTTTCCACTAACACGATCAAAACATGTTTTCTTAGATCCCTTCGAAAACGAAAAGGAAATCTATTTCTTACAGAGAAAATTTTGGACTTGCAGATAATTAATTCGTTGGGAAAAATAAGGGTGGAAAACTGCCATTCAAAGAAGGAAAATTGTACATATCCTCAACAACCTATATCTCAAAGAGAACAGAATCTAAACAACCAGTTCCATTCAATTCACATGAAAATCCGTGCAAGATGCGCATGTTCAATTCACAAGATAGTTGGAGGAAAGCACACGGATGACCAATCACAAAAGTAGAGTAAAATTCATGATCTAAACGAGTTGTCGAAGATCTATACTTGCACATAATTAATTTAAGAATTAATGGACGGTGGTCATGGATATTACGAGTTGGTAAGTAGAAGTTGGTAAAAGTTTGAACTAGAGAACAGTAACAAGTGTTGGTAAATTAAAACAAAATCATTATTCTACGCACATCATGTACATATATGTGATCATTCTCTTGAAATCTTGTACTTTAAGACATACTGATTTAAAAACTCCAAAGGCCGGCATAGTTAATCTGCCAACTAGCGTAAGCCGGCATAGTTAATCTAGCAGACAAATGGTATCTATATAGAAACTCATTTTTCTTCGATGCTAGAAGCGTTTGTAATCCACCGGATCGACAATGATATTGACTATATCCTTTTGGTCGAAGTAAGAAACTACAACCATTTAAAGGGTCCCTTGCCTTCGTTTCCCAAGCTTCAATTATTAAAAAACAACGTTTATGGCACGGGTTAAAAAGAGTACAAATTTAAATTTCCTACGAGATTTAATGAGGAAATTGAACCAAGTCCCAAGTCTAGCTAGTTATCAAAGAATCAATTTTCTCTTTCATGCCTTTCTCCCACTTTTTTTTAGTGTCTACTTGCATTATCTTTTCATAACATTCTAGTTCACCAACATTCTAGTTCACCAGAATCAGTCAAGAATAAATAATAGAATGAAGGAGAGTATCTTTAAAAGGGTCTACTTAACCTAATAGAGCTACTAAAAAAACTTGTATGAGTTTGAGGTACCTTATGCTCTTGTTGTTGTACATTTTGATTTTCTAGTACCTTTAGAATTTGTTTTTCAGTGATCTCATCAAGCACTTTGTATTATGGTTTTTCGTTTTCTTGTATCTTTCCCTACAACTGATCTTTGTACATCTTTGTACATGACCTTCTCATTGATTATGACATCTCTACTCCTAATGGTTTTTTCATTTTCATAATCTCATAAGTGATAACCAAAATCATTAACATTGTATCCGATAAATGTATACTTCTTTTATTTTTCCTCAAGCTCTGTTCTATTTTCTTTATCAATATGGACAAATGTTTCACAAATGAATGTCTTCAAAAAATAATAGTTTACCTTTTTACTTGTCCATGCCTCCTTTGGAATTCCACCATCCAAACAACTTGAAGGTCATTTTTATTAAGTAAACAATGATATCTACAACATCTTCCCAGAACTGTAAGGTCAAACCAACATGCAATCCCATACTCCTTGCATGCTACATGATTCTCATCTTCATCCTTTCTAACACACTGTTTTCTTGTGGTGTTCTTGGAACTGTCTTCTCTCTACGAATTCCATGGTATGAACAATAATCATCAAACTCCTGGCTACAATATTCACCTCCATTTTATGATTTGAGACACTTCAACATTTTTTATGTTTCATTCTCAACCAAAGTTTTTGAGAAGATGATTACAATGAGGCTCTGGAGGATTTTTTACAATAATCGGGAATGCCAAAAGTCTTAGACATCCCAAAACCTAACCCTAGGAGATGGAGATTGTAACTTTTGCATACAATCTCCATTTTAGGTGCGTGATATCTCGTTGGAAAGGTATCGTCGAGGAGATTCATTTTGGGGGCTCAATTATTCCTTTGGCTATCATCGAGAACCTCAATATCAAAAAAACTTCATTTAGGCCCTCAAAATGGCCCCGGAAGTTAAAACCTGCTAAAAATAGTAAATTGCCAAAATGGCCAGAAAACTGTTTTGAGCCATTTGGAAAAGGTGGGTGGCCCTCGATATCCACCTGGATCATTTTTTCATTTCTTAAAAGAATAAAAAACAACAGATTTTTGTCGAATGTAATAAACCCGAATTTTTCTAGTTGCATCATCAAGAAAAGTAACATAATAAAAAGATCCACCAATAGATGATACCCAAGTTGTTCTCCATACATATGTATGAACAAGCTCTAAATTTTCACTCTTCTTTTAGTTTTCAACTCTCAAAAATCTGACTCTCTTTGGTTTTCCCAAAACAAAATGCTCCCAAAAATCAAAATCAATTTGTTTAAGATCTTGAAACAAATTTATTTTGTGAAGTATATGCATCCCATTCTCACTCCTATATCCAAACCTATGATGTCAGAGTGTTGTATCCAATCATGTAGAAGATAAAGGGATAGAAGAATCAAAATTACCTGTACATAAATACAATGTACCTACCTTCTCTCATTTTTCTATCACAAACGATCATTTGGTGACCTTCAATGCCTTATCTTTAAATATAGATATATAACCTCCACTTGCAAACTACCATGTTGAAATTATATTTTTCTTTAGATATGGAACATGTCTTACCTCTCTCTAAACCATTGGTTTCCATTCCTTCACTTTATTTTTACCTTTCCCATTCCAAAAATTTTACATGGTGCATCATCCCCCAAATGAATGTGTACAAAATAACATTGAACATAATCTAAAAAATGTTTCATATGGGGTGTGGCATGAAATGAAGCCCTTGAATCTACTACCCAAGACTTAGAAATATTATCTACAAAAAGAAACAACGCATCTTGTAACACATCACTTGTTACATTTTTTTCCTAATTTTTCTCTTGTTTTCCATCTCTACAATATTTCTTGAGATGTCCTTTCTTCCAACAATTATAGCACTCTATCTTTCCAGTCTGGATTTGGATCTGCCCTTCCTAGAATTCACGTGGTTCCCTGAGCCATTTCCTCTATCTTTTTGTCTTTCCATGTTCTCCATGTTTAATGCATTACTTGATGTCTCATCTATGCTTTTCCATCACATTTCTTTACTAAGGATAACACCAAAAACATCATCAAATTTTAGAGTATTTGAACCAGAGACATAGTTACCTACAACCATGACCAAGTAGTTCCATCTTTCTAGCAGTGAGTACAATATTATAAGAGCCCTGACCTCATGTTCATAGCCCACTTTTACATAACTTAGCTCATTAGTAACCGTATTAAATTCATTTAAATGATCTCCAACAAACCCACCTTCTGACATATTCATATAAAATAATCTCTACATTAGAAATACCTTATTGGATCCTGAGGAATTTTCATACAATTTAGTGAATGCATCCATTAGATCATTCGTTGTCTTTTCTTTCAAAATATTGAAATCTACCGACACTATCAGGCTAAGCCGTATTATTCATATTTCTTCTCTTTCAAGAACATATCATTCTCCGTCCTTCATGGTCATCCTCTTCTTTGTTGTTCCACCCAATGATAGGAATATATCATTCTAGTATAAATAATCTTCCATCTCCATCTTCCATAATTGGTAGTTTTGGACGTTAAATTTCTCAACCTTAAAATTTCCATCTTCCTCCATTGCTCCCACTCGAATGTGGAACCTTTTTTTCCTGGAAGTTACCTTTCGCTACTGATACCGATTGTTATAAAATCATAATCGTGGAGCAATAAAATAAAAACAAATGTGAAAATAAAACACAGAAGATACACAATACAATAGAGACACATATATATATGGTTCACTCAGTGTGGGCTACGTCGACTAGAGAAATTGTTAGGTCCTTCTTTTTTATTATCCAACAAGTGAAGAGATAGAACCTACAAAACACTCATTGTAACTTCATATTCTTTCTCTCACAATATCCTCTCTCATAATAGAATATTCGCCATGATACACAACCACAATACAATTCCCTCATAAATGATTCTTGTCTTCTAGGAAAAAATCCCTAACATAATTTTTATTGTTAGATTTGCGACGTTATAATAAATGGTCCATATTTACTATGAAATTACAATATACATTTACAAGGCAATTTTTCCTTCAGGGGCTTCACCAATGAGCCCTTGCTGGGGGTCGACTTTACCCTAGACCCCCTAGCCGGGGAGATGAGCCCCCCGAACCCCGTAGGGGGGGGAATCCCCCCTACAACTCAACCATGTGGGGGGGTGTACATTCTTCATGGGGTATAAAAACAACTGAAAAAAAGACCTCTAAATCAGGAAGATATTCAAGCTCCACAACCAACAGAGGCGTGAGATGTAATCCCAACTTGTATATATATAAAAAAAATACTGTACAATAAGACATTGTGCAGAAAGAAATAAATGATATGAGTGATCACGGAAAATCATTGTTGGAAGTTTATACTTTGCAATTTACAAGGAATTTAAATAATCATAATCCAACAATCAAAACAGTCCCATACCATTGTTCCTAGGTTGTTATCAAATTTACATTGCATTTCTCAAGAACTAAAATTGTAACTGTAACAATACAGTCATTACATTACCATATCTATACTTCTAGTTGCTATCATGGATTAAAATGCGTTTCTCAGTCAAAATAAACCATGACCACAAATCGTTCTCAAACATATTTAGTAAGCATTTTAAATACTCTTGTACAAAACAACAATGAGATACTCTGATCGAATGATGATGTTCTTGAAGATGATAATTCAACTTAGAAACATGTGTCCATCCTTTGTTTTCTAATCTATTAACTTCACTGGTACCTCCCAGCCAACACTAGGGACACTCTTCTTCTCGCTCAACACCCCAAGCCGCAAAGGGGCCAAGAAAAAAAACCAGAACACAATAGCTTCCAAGCTTGCCTCCCAAGGAAGAGATTCCACTCTTGTCACAAGCTCGGAGTCCCAACTCTCATAAGAAAAAATTAGTCATAAATTTGGCAGCATAACAGTACCAACAAAAGTGAGCCCCTTTTCACCTCTCTATTTCTTTTATAGCATTATTTCCAATGACACTTATCCCCATGCAAAACTAATTATTTTTAAATAATTAAATTAAATGATTATTCACCCAACACACGTGTCAGACTCTCCCAAGGTTGCACATGTAATTTCCTCTTTTCATTTTATTTAAAAGAAAATTTACCTCACATTCCCCAATGTAATCCTATTTTCATTGTTAGTTGTCCCTTTGTTCCCCAAATTCTCATTTAAGAAATGTCTCCTAACTAGATCTTAGTTAGAGTTGTATTATGAGTCTTATTCTAGTTACACTAGTGGTAGGTTGACTAAACATTATATTCTATGTACACCAAAAATCTCAAGTTATTATTTATTTTTATTAAAAATCCATTTTTATTAATTTCATGCAAACATGTTCATTTTATCCAATCTTTAGATTTTACTCCTTTTTTTTCTATAAATTGATTTATCTCAATTGTTTTAATTGATTTAATAATTTTAATGAGTCCCCTAATTAAAATTAGTCTTATGCTTAGTCTTAGAATTAGGCTTTGAAACTTGTTAGTCTTTTTAATTAATAAATTATTGTTTAGTTAATTAATTTATTTTAACAAGGTCTAATCATTTCAATGTTTTCGAGGGCACTTAGATTTATTTACTCAAGTTTTAATTACACGACATGCCCTTAAATACACACCTCCATACTCCAAGGGTTCCATTCTCCTTTGACTGGTTTTGGAAATTTGTGAGACCCTTTGGATTTAACACTCCATTCAGTTGACCCTGTGAGAGATTGGGGGTTTCTAAGGAATAAGGACTTTGCTTTATTGTGTGCCTCGTAGAAATCTTTGTCAGTGACTGTCTCAGTCTTCCATCACGACATCATGGACCTCTCAAACAAGGTAATCGTTAACCTAAAACTCAGGCCATGGTGGGAGTGCTAGTAGGCTATGACAAGGAGGTTGCCACACCTCTCCCTCAAATGTCTAGTTTCTATGTATGGCCCCTTTACTCCTTATCTGAGTTGGATTAGCAAGCATCGTCAAGCTTGTATCCACTGACAAAAAATAGTTTCAATAATCCATATACATAAATCATACTGAAATGAATCATACATAACATGTGCATAAAATGAAATACTCAAATAAATACAATCCACTCCCTCACTCAATCTAGAGTCCAGGGAAGTCCATCGCTGCCATCTGCATTCTTAACCTGTCATGTGTCGTGCACACTCGGGATGAATCATCAATAGAATATCCCAATATATATACATTAGATTAAAAATAAGTCACAATACATCATTGTCATCATATATAACTCATAATTGAAACAAAATCATAATATACAATAACCAGATCACTTGCACACAAGTGTCCTCAAAGAATAAGTCAATAAAAATGTGCTCAATAGAACGGGATGTTACAACTATGTTAGAGGTATATTCATGTACAATTACACTTGGATCCAAAACTATCAATGAATCCTTCTCCCACTCCGTATTCCACATTTCATTAAATTTATCACATTCAAGTGCTAAGTCTTCTTTTTATTCACTATAATTATGAAGCTCGGCATATGTCACATATATAATGAATTCTTTTCTTTGTATGTATAATGAATTTTTTTCTTAAGCAACTTTATTTGCTTCGTTTTAATTGAGAGATTCCACTTATTCTATATAATCTTCATTCATGGAATTTATTCAAATGTTTGTTATATAGACATCATGTATATTAAAATCTCAGTTATTCATAATTCTTTATTATAATTTCATTTATTCACAATTGTTGTGATTAATTTTTGTCCCCTATGTTTTGTTCTTTTCTCTATTTTGTAAATTGTGATGTGAATAATATATATTATGAACCTTAAATGATAGTGTTAGGGGTTTCATACATGAAAAGAACTTATTTACTAGAATTCGTTATGCAAAATTTCAACTACATGTTTATCCTTATCGGGATATTTATTTCTAGTAATAATGGGAGTAATTCCTTCTTTCAATCCGAGTCCCATCCCCTTGTGATCTCCATGCCTATAGTTAATTGCCTCCTTGTATTTTCCTTTCTAACCATGGAAATATCGTACCCTCCCATCTTTTACCATGAAACATATCATATCATAACTCATACTAATTATATTGATTTATCTTGGGATACATACAACAATGCATTGTTCTAGAGAATATTGTTTTATCCCCATTCTCTTTGACTCTTTAAACTCCACACCTTGACTTTTTCTTCTCAACTTCTCCACCTACAAATCATTTTCGAAGGTTTTTATTCTAAGAAAATACAATACCCTCTAGCAATATAAAGTTACTTCAATGCTTATCGAGGCTCCATAGAACATACAATATCCAATTCTTTTAAGGTTTCCTAAAGAGAATTAACACATCTTTTTATAATAGAATATGTAATCTTCAACCATGTTAACAGGTTAACCAAATATCCCCTTTCTCTCCCATCTACTTAGTGTAAACATTTTTCAAATTTTATGAGTTTCTTTAAATTCTTGTACTTTTGAATAATTGTATGATTATAATGTTCAAATATAAAATTCCCACATGCATACCATAGATAAATATTTCAAGTAACCTCCAAAATTTATTACCCTAGTGCTCTCATATTAGAATCCTTCAAACCCTACAAACACATAATTTAAAAAAAAATGGTAATCCCAATATATATAAATGAATTTTTAATTTTTTTGCTAGAAATGTGCCCATAACTTATGGGGATAACATTTTTAACCATTTTATAAGAAACCATAATTGATGGGTATCTAAGTCGTCAAAATCACCTCGGATCGCACCCATCTTCGGCTGCACCAACCCTTAACATGGATGGATTTTTTGGTGTCTCCACACGATTAGCCTAGCAAATGAAACTCACACCTTAACCAATTGAGCTAGCAGGACTTAAATTAAAATTTGAAGGACATAGGGGTGAGATTCGATCCACTTATGTTTGCATCGTTCACGATACCATTTAATATAGTATCTCTGGGTGAAACCACACATTCAACCACTACCTCAAGGTGTCCACATGGCTCCAAGTAAGGCCCTCACGAAAATTGAACCTTGTCCAACAATGAAAAACTCCTCTCTTTCCACCATTAAATCCAACCCCTTTGAACATAAATGAAATCATTTTAAAACAAGATACAATTCTCAAAAATTACACTCACACATGAATAGATCACATAAAATATTAGTGTTACAACTCCTATAAAAATTTTTTTGCACAAACATAAAGCACCAACTTGTAGCAATATAAGAAGGTTGAATCACCAAAACTATCATAAGATTCTAAATATATCACCAAAAAAATCATGTCATTTCCAAATAGAGCACTAATCATGAGTGCATTAAACCATAGAAAATATTTTGTAACATTGGTTGCGAGTCGAATTTCCTTGATTTTCATCCCCTCATAGAAATTTTTACTGCTCCAACAATAAACTTTACATTCATTTAATTTCTCTGAAAAGAGTAAAATAAATATTCAACTATTTTTCATGGCAGGGTGTTCATTCAATTCACATGAAGTTAATTGTGTGGGTAGATGCCGTATACTTTGTATGGAAGTGTCCTTACATTGATAAATTTATATGGAGTTGGCATCCACTACGATAAATTCCTTCTTCGAAATTCCGCTAACCCACTAGGCTAAAAGGCTATCTATATATCTATCTATCTCACTTGGGAGATTATATAATGTGAAAGATAAATAATATATGACGATATAATATTATGGAGTCTCTTGGAATTACTTACCATGGGCTCAAGCATGAATGGCCTAGGAACTTGTTCATGTCTTGACTAACTTTAAGAATTTTTTTTGCGGAATAATTTTTTTTTTTGGGAATAACCTATTATAGGATTATTATTTAAGTTCTAAAAGTTCTTCTATAAAATGTAGTGGTACGACTTAGCTCAACTAGTTGTCACTAATGTTTCCTATCATTTGACTAGTTTCATATTGATATATACTTAGTTTCATATTGATATATACTTGGTTGGAATCTCTTTAGGTAAGGATCCCTTGAATTTATCTACATTTTTTCATTGGATTATATGTATGTTTTTTTTTTGTGTGTGTGTAATATTTACATATTTTTATTTTTTTTTGTACTAGGGGAATCGGTAACAACGGCAGTATCGTACTCGCGTGACACGGGGTCGAATTCTGCCGGCTGCCTTATAACCCCTAGGGAGAAACGCACAGCCCGCAAGCACGCCCTCTGAGTAAATCGGGGTGAGAATCGACCTTGAGACCTCATTTTACATAGTTCCTTCCATTTACACGACACTTGCCAATCGGTCTACACCCCTGCGGGCGTAATATTTACATATTAAAATAACTTAAATGTTATTATTATTTTACTAATATTTTTTTTCTGACCTATACCATGTACACATTATGTTACTTTACACATCCCCTTGATATTAGGATCATGAATGTGCCTCTTCGTGAAATTGAATAGATAGCAAAGATAAGCTCAATAGGGCCCATAATAAATGGGGGCTCACAAAGACATAAAACTCATACCACTCATGTGGTACAATCCATTTCTAAGAGAGATGGTATGACACCAATATTGTCAATGATGCTAGTATTAGTGTGAGTTAGAAGAGATGATACCAAATTTCATTTTTGATATTAGTATCCAAGTTAGTAGATGATTGAGAAGGGCACGTGAACTTATACTAGAATAATGTCATTATCGAATTAACTATGAAAGAATGACATTATTATTTTTGAGGTTATTAATATTAGAGTGAGTTAGAATATCTAACACCAATATCATTGACAATTTTAACATAGAGTAAGAAGGCATGGCACTAGTATGTTTGGTGATGTTACTAGTAAATTGAATAGCCATGGCATAAATATTTATTGCAATGTCCGTATGAAAGTGAGCTACAAGCGACACAATTACCACTAAATAATTTAATAATAAAAAAATTAATAATATAATGAGTATCATCAATAATTTAAATAGCACCAATTTCGATAATCTATTGAGAAGGAATGAGACCAATTTTGTTTTTGATATTCATTTGAGAGTAAATGACAACACAATACACACGACACATATACCACTAAAAAATTTAGTACTATAACGAGTATCATCAATAATTTAGCTAACACCAATTTCAGTACTCTATTGATAAGGAATGAGGCCAATTTTGTTTTTGATATTCATATGAGAGTAAATGACAACACAATACGCACTCACCATTGAGAATGTTAGTACCATTCTTAGTTTCAAATCAAGAAGGCATGATGTTAATACTACCAATGGTGTTAGTGATAAAGTGGGTTAGAAAGCACAACAATGTCATTGATGATGCAATGGGGTGAGTAGCCTTTGTCATGTTATTACTAGTGTTAGTAGGAGAATAAAATGTCATGCCACCAATATTTTTAATAATGTCAATGCAATACTAAATTAAAATACATCGCACTCATATTGTGATTTTGGAAGGTATGATAGTATCATGAAATATGTTAGTGCTATTGTAGAAATATATAACATCATTACCATCAACAACGATAATACTAGAGGGAATTAAAAGGCATCAACCCAACATTATTAACAACTAACATAGATTAATTTTAACTTGAAATATATCATCACGGAGAGGGGTAAGATTCATCAAGGTGTAAATATTTCCTCAAGTTTTTGCAATCTTAAAAAGATTGATATACACATTCAACAAAATTTGTCAAAAAGTTAACATCAAATCATAGAAGGCCAAATTATTATGGATTCAATGACTTTATTGGTTATTAATCCACTTAATTATGGATATTTAATTTCATAACTATCTTATTCTATAAGAATATGAACTTAAATGACATAAAATATGCACTCTCTATAACCTAGTCAATGATAATTCAAGGGGTTATATCAATCAATTAAGTTGTAATCAACAATGATAATTTAAGGGATTATATCAATCCATTAAGTTGTAATCAACTCTAACTTCTTCATTGCAATCTTTGTTGTTTTTTTTTGTGGAAACTCATGAAACCCCAATAATTTTAGTACATGATCTTCTTGTCATTCACCCATATTAGCCAACTAAAAAAATCCTTATTAAACTCATCTCCCCTTCAATATATTCATCATCTACGAAATCAATGCTGAATGACATTGTCCATCTAAGTTTGTGAATGCTTTTTGATATATTTTCCTTTTAGGATGGGATTACAAAATCAATACTCAATGACATTGACCATGTGAGTTTATGAATGCTTCTTGATATATTTTCCTTTTAGGAAGGGATTAACATTAAGAGTAATATTTAATGAACTTAAAGAGTTCCCTTCATTTCTAGAGAGATGGTACATCTCTTTATTTATATTATATTTTTTTTAATTTTAAATAATTAAGGAGTGATAAAAAGAAAAATCATACAAACTTTCAATGAACGATGATGATATTGTTGTGTCATAATTTTATTTAAAATCATTTATTTATCCAATATAAATCCAGATAATTAATAACAAGTCCAATAAAAGATTTTCAAGAGATCCACTCATGCCTAAATGAATAAGACACCATAGTATAAGAAGGAGGAGATCGACTCAAGACAATACATTTACATTTAAAATAATAGAGAGGAAATATTTAAATGACTTATAATTAATGACAAAAAATCAATACATTTACATTTAAAATCTTACACAAAAAATCAATACATTTACAATTTTAGATAGGAAATATTTAAATGACTTATAATTAATGACTCAAATGACTTAGAATTAATGACATAAAAAAATATAGAGAAAAAATATTTAAATGACTTATAATTAATGACTAGAAGATAACATAATAATTATATCCTTTCGAGGGATCTTTCAAAATAGTCTTATACTCAACGTTTTAGTCTCCAGCAAGAGTTGGGAAAATGATAAAAGATAACATAATAATTATAACCTTATGGATCTTTCAAAATAATTGGAGGGACCTTTCAAAATAATTGATTACAAAGAGGTTGTTTATATTTCAAAAACAATGTATTCCATGATATACCATTTCGACATTCTAATGACCTAGATAAATAAATCGATAAATGTGTTCACTCTGCTCCCATAGAACTTGTAAAAGAAGAAAATAAGGGTGATAAGTCACAAGTTAATCTCATTATCATAACCAAACATGGAATGAATAATCCTACGAAAGAAAGAAGAAATAAATAGTGTATTATTAAGAACTTATAGATTACAAAAAGAGTGAAAAATATAGTCTCTTCCTTTGTCAACTATTTTATTAAAAAAAATTCTTTAAACCATCCATTAATTCTAATTGCTTCAACTATTTTATTAAAAAAATTCATTAATCCATCCATTAATCCTAATTGCTTCAACAATTTTCAAGAGACTTTAGATCCTACTTCAACTATTTTGTCCACCCAAACATTGATATATTCTCTAAAAAAAAACGCACAAATAATTTCTTCCTCGCAAATATTCCATTTTTTATTACACTTGTTGTTCTCGAACCAAAGTATAATTTGCCATATTTTCAACAATACAATCATTGATACATCTTTGTATTTCGTTATCAAAGTAACTTGTTAATCCATCAAAATCTTGAACCAAAAAAGATTTAGTAGTTCTAAATTTATCTTTTAAGTTCTTACCTCGTAAGTACTTTGCCTCCATATAAAATCGACCGTCCTTCTAATTCTTTAACGAGTGAATCTGCAAAGGGCAGCAAGTCCCTGCCACAATTGTACCAGACCAAATTTATTTTCAACTCGGACCAGTATTTCCACGTTTTTGCTCCGACAAATCATGAACAAGTGTTGTAGAGGAAATCTGTTTTCAGCCCGCAGCGGCATTTCCACGTCTTTGTTCAAACAAATCATGAAAAATAAGTCCTGGGGAAATACCTTTTGCCTCTATGGCCCTTGCCTTTTCTGTTGTTTTGCTTTGTTGAGAATTCACCATTATAGTGGCGCTTCATCAGGTAATTATTCTCGGCATTCAGCCAGCATCACGTAGGGGATTGACCAGGATCATCAATTATGCCCGTTTATTACCGGTGAATTCACCATGAAGGTTGTTTTTGCCCGTTTATTATAATTTTAGGTTAACCCAATAAATTACTAGCTGCACTTCTATGTTAAGGCATATAGTACATTGACTGAGAGAATTAATTAAGGTTCTCGCTTTAGTATTTACCAATTGTTTGCCTGTTAAGGAAATATCAGTTATCAAGACACCTGGCACGTTCACATTGTTGTGAGCCATGCCTATATTGAAAAAGTGAAACCCGAATTGATGCCATCTCTAAATATTTTTTCAATTAAACTCATAAACAAACCTATTAGTCAGTGGCAGTGAGAGAAGGAGAATCTACTTTCTATGCAAATGAGGGACAGAAATACTTTCTATGCAAATGAGG
>JZKD02S2167067.1:30404-46032 GCA_000966675.3 Picea glauca | reverse complement strand
GTGTGAGAGGGGGATCCCAGGCAGACTTATACGATAACTGGATTTACTCTCTCTAACTCAGGATACTAATGTTTGTTTTGACAACTTTGGAGAGTTATGCTCACAGCCTAATCCAGAGTACTACACCTATTCTACTGTTGGTGGAGGATCCTAGCAAAGAAAAAGTTCTAAATAAGTTTTAATTAGCGTTGATTTTTATGGTTGTTCTTTACGCAAAGGGGTGCATGGAAGTGAAACAAATGGAATTATGACTCAGACCCAAAGAATGCATCGAACATGATAAACATTCATTTCCTTTCGATGAACATCTAGCTAAGGGAGAGAGAGAGTTATTTCACTAACAAGCACAACTACGGAATTCTCTCAAACAATTATTTTCTCAATTAAATCCTGATGTGATGCAAAACTTTCAAATGCCTTCTAATATGCACAATCAATAATAAATATATCTTTATTTTTTGTGTATGGATGATGATCAACACAATACAATGCTTATCTCTGCTAATTATCTTCTCAGTATGAATGAAAACCAAACTAGCATAAGCAAAAGTCACACAAACAATACACCTTTCGTAGCAATCAAAACGAAAAATGAAAGAAAAGAAACAATCAAAAAAAAAGAAAACTTCACACCCAAAAGCGAGATTTGAAGAACAATGACATCGACTGAGAACAAGATACAGAGGTCTGTAGACCTTTGATGACCTTCACCAGGGTTTTTCCAAACTGAAGAGAAGAGAACAACAATGCATAGGTTCCAAGCTTTACTCAACAGAAAAACTTAATGAAAAATGGTGAAGAAGGCTACAAGATCTGATCAACAAGGTATTTATTCTTCAAAAAGAGAGAGGTCAAGGATAAACAGGAAGAAGAAATTGACTCACTATGTCACTTAGCAAAAGAGCCACAGAGGGAAACCCTGGAAAATGCAATTGTGGAGGGTTTTTTGGCCAAAAGGGGGCTCGCACTCTGTTTCCAAAGGCAAAGAGCGTTATAGAACTCTGTTTAAGGCTATTAGAAGCATTGGCGCTCTGATAACACTAGGTCAAGGGCGCCAGGGTCTAAAAGTCCCAAAAATGTCAAAAATTTTCAAAAATTGAGATTTGAGCTTGATAAGTATGTTGAATGTGACAAGGTAAGGAGCCAATCAGCTCATGAAACTAATCAAAGAGGGGTGAACCAGGTCTGAAACAATCAAGGGGAAAAACAAGGTCAATGAGGAGAAAAATCCAAACAAGAGGTTTTGATTTGAGGCTATCTCCCCAGTGGAGTCGCCCGTTTCTATTGTAGGAAAATCTCCCTGCGGACAAGTAGATCACCTTTAAGGGTTGACCTTAACCCTAGACAGAAAAATTATTAACATGGACACTGACTTCCTTTCAAATCTATCTAAACTAACGCATGAGAAGGGAGGATAACAAAAGTACCTTTTAATCGACATTTGTCCCTGCACGCTCCGAGTTGCGCTCCAGTCCTTTTTCTCCTCGCTGAAGTCTGTGGACAAAAAAAGATACGACTACTTTCTACTCTATTGACATTAGCTTGAAAAAAGATCTATCAATAAATGATAAGTTCATGTGATATCAGACACAAACTAGAAAGAAACAGGCCAAGCGTGTCATATTAATGAGAATAATGACAGCAGCACTTACAATCGTAGATGCGAATGCGACAGCTTTGTCAAGTCCTCTTCGTCTAACCCTTGCCTGAAAGATCCACAACCTAGATAACAATAGCTTCACTAATCACTCTCCTTTGGTTGACTGTCAGTTTCCTCCAAGATCATAAGTTTCATATGTTCAATTCTTCCTCCCCCTTTCCACCATCATAGAGCCTGTTTATATAGGTTGGGAGGGGCCTAACCTCTTGATTTAAGTTTAGAACCAGTTGGGAACCTTCTCCTTGGATCAGGGATATTTTGATGAAACCAAAAATTCGAGCACAACTACCTCCTAATATCGAATGATCCTCCCCTTATTCTCCTCAACGGGCTAACAACTGACCCAGAATAGGGAGCGCTCTCTTAGAACGGGTATCAGAGCGTTGTAGCGTTCCTGGTGAGCCTTGGTAAAGCGCCAACGCTCTCAAGATGAGAAGCACTCCTCTAGAAGGGCCTGAGGGGTGTTATAACGCTCCTTGAAGGATGGAAGAGGAGCGCCAGCGCTTCTGCAGCTGTAGTGGGGGAGCGTTCCCCCTCCAAACCAATGTTTCAGGGTCTCTTTCAGGTGTCAAGAGCTATTTGATTCCAGTAAACCATTTTTCCTCTCCCAAATTAGTCATGTGAGGTGTTATAAGTGCCTCCTTAGTGTCGTTATCATGGCATCATGTTTGAGCATCGTTTGCAACACAAGTGATCAACTTGCGACACTTGCGAAAGTTGTAGGGAAGATGCGACACTTACGACGATTGACAGGGACAATGCGACACTTAGCAATTTTGATGTGTAACAATCTCAGACACAACTTCCTTATGTACTCCAATTGTCCGGAATTGGTGATCTATTGACACCTGCCTCGTAATTCAATGGCCCTGACTTCACTTGGGTGTTTGACCTTTCAACCTATATCAACAGTCCAACGACCCCTTCTCGATCGACAGTCAAGATTTCCTTCGGGGTTTCAGACTTCTGAGATTTAAAATATGAAACCTCTTTCTTCCAATATATTTTACCCATAGTATAATATCTCTTGATGCATGTCCTCTTGATACAATTATCGAGACTTACTTTGAGAGTTTACCCAGAGTTAAGAGATTTGTGCTACGTCTACTCCAAATACAACGGTCCAGATCTTAGTCCAGGACTTCGAATCTCCACGCTTCAACGATCTCAATTATCAAACTGAAAATCCACTTTGGATTTTCCACAGAGTACAAGATCTATTGACAAGTGTCTCCTCCCAGATCAATGACTCACAACTCTTTGGCTCTCTTCCCTTTGGGAGTTTCAAGTCTCAAACTTGACTCTTTATGTGCTTGTGATATTTGACGGCTCACACTTGATCAATCATATGAATAAGATTCCACCTCTGTGTTCCATAGTTTTGGACTCCAGGAATCTCAATATTCAAACCGTTTTCCCTCTTGAGCTTATAGCAATCAGCGAATGTGATTCCTTATAGTGATTCAATGCTCGGTCTTTGCCTCTAGTGATTTGACGGCTCATATCTATCCTACGGATTGCATGGTCGATATTCTATTATGGGGTTCTGTACTCTGGGAATCTCAAGCTTCAACTCTGATAACTTCTCTTTCCTTTGTACGCGAAGTGATAAAATTCGTGCACCTCCTTCTGATCCGACGATTGTTGATCTTCTTCCCTATGATCGGACGATCATGGTTGTTCTTCCTCCTAAGCTTCTGATATCTCTCTGCCTTAAATATTTATCCACTTTCAAAGGTTCCAAATCTTTCTTCTCGTTACGAATCCATCTCTGGGATATCGTCAACACTTGTGAAAAGTGTTATCTCTTCTGAGCTTCTATCCTTGAAAGGATTTCTATATCCCACGCACACTTTTCATTCTCAGCATTTCGAATAACTCAATTCGAAGGATTTTCTTGAAAAGAAAACACTTCCCTCCCACCTTGCGTTCTTCTACACTAGTTCTTCGAATCTTGTTGGCTTATTGACGATGTGCACAACTTGCACCTGGTATGAGTTTCTCAGATTCTCTCTAAACTTCTTTGAGTCAATTTGAGACTCGGTCGATGCACTCCTTACGTTCGAGATGCACACCTTGCATACAAGTATTAGAAGAGAAACGATTGAAACTAAACCAGCTTCGTCATGAACTCATACAGTTAATATCTCGAACAATCATACATGAACGAACTGAAACAAATCATACACACAAAATAACATTAATTCAATCACACATGAAGTGAACACAGTCCAAGGATTTGGGACAATTTTTGTCTGTTCCATTCATTCATGAAAAATAAAATACATAGTGTTTCTTCTACTCTACTCTACTCTAATGATCTCTTTACTTTGTCTATATGTTACAATACAATACTGAAAAAATATCTAAGGACTGACTCTACGAGATCTCTTGTCCTGTTTTGAAATCTTTCATTTCAAATTCAAATCTATTACATAGTCTGTCCTATTAAAATAACTACCAGTTATTGCGAGATAAAGTAGACACTCCATATCTGTAGTTTCTTAGAGTCCTTCTAGACTTTACAAACAATTTATACTTAAAAATGTTGTTTACAAAATATCTCAACAACCAATTAAATTCTAAGTTAAATGCTTGATTAGAAATTATGTCATTGTTGAGATGTCATTTGTTTTCCTCCATGCATGTGTTGTTGACATTGAAGGCAATGCTCATGCATCATACTCCTCTGGTCAAAAAATTTCATGGACTCCTGTCCATGAGCTCCTGCACTATCCTTCCATGCTTCAAAATATCAGGTTTTGTGACCCAACTTGCATCTTCCATTGGATGATCTTTCCACTTTACTAAATATCCAGGATATGTCTTCTCCCTGGTTTTCTTTTCATCCTTTTTTTCAATGACTTTCTCCATCTGATGTTTTTCTGCTGTGGGAAATTGCTCTTCCCATTGAATTTCTTTCTTATCATCTTATTCTCATGCTTCATCTTTCCTGTAAGGATACATGTCTACAACATTTAATATCAATGATATCCCAACATTGTCTAGAAACTCAATCTCACAAGCATTGGCTACGAATTTTATGAGAATCCTACATGGTCCTGTCTTCTTCATTGTCAAACTTGTTATACATTCCCCGTGGAAACCTCTCTTTTCTCAAATGATCTAAAATTTCATCTCCAACTTTGAATTGAACTTCTCTCCTTTTCTGATGAACTTTGCTCTTGTATTTATGGTTGTTGTTCTGTAGTTGTTCTCTAACTCTGTCATGGAGTTTCTACATTCCTGTTGCAAAATCCTCTACACCAACACTTTTGAACTCATCTTGATTGAAATATCTCAACTTTGTAATCCCTCTTGGCTATATACCAAACATAATTTAAAATGGACTTTTCCTTGTGCTCATGTTCACTGAATT
The DNA here is from genome assembly GCA_000966675.3 of Picea glauca. NCBI lineage: Eukaryota > Viridiplantae > Streptophyta > Pinopsida > Pinales > Pinaceae > Picea > Picea glauca. The sequence goes on along the minus strand of JZKD02S2167067.1, from coordinate 40,993 downwards.
GTTGAATGCAAATTATGCTTATGCCAGAATCTGATCCCATTGGCAACCTTTCTCAGTGACTAATACTCTCAATAAGTTTCTGAGACTTATGTTTACTACTTCCGTCTGTCCATATTTTTGAGGGTGACATGTTGAACTAAAAGACAAGTTCATCCCCAACCTATTCTATAGATCCCTCCAAAAGTGTCCTACAAATTTGGTGTCCCTCTCTGAAACTGTGCTCCTTGGGAACCCATGTAGTCTCACTACTTCTCTGAAAAAAAAATTGACGATGTGTGTGGCATCGCTTGTCTTTTGGAATGGTATGAAATGTGCCATTTTTGATAATTTTTCCACCACAACAAATATGGAATTGCTCCCTTTTTGAGTTATAGGCAATCCTAAAACAAAATCCATATTGATTGCATCCCACAGCCTTTCTGGAATGGTAATGGGTCATACAAATTAGTGTTTTATTGCCTTCCTTTTGCATATTGGCAAATTCTGCATTTGTTCACAAATATCTTCAGCTCTGCTCTCATGCGTGACCAATAATATGAATTGCCCAGTTGTGAAAATGTCTTATCATGACCAAAGTGTCCAACTAAACCTCCACTGTGTTTATCATTCAGTAGGTTATCTCTCATTGAGCACTTTGGAATGCATAATTGGCTCCCTTTGAACAGTAATCCATCCTCGATCAAATATTAAGTCCACGGGATTCTATCTCCCAACAAAGGATTCTTTCATACCTCATAAGCTTCTTTAAAATCTGCATCTTCTTTATACAAATCCTTGAGGTGTTCGAACTCCAAAGTCTCCACTTGGAATTCATGTACAATCAAAATCCTTCTATTCAAAGCATTTGCAAATTTGTTAGCAGTTCCATCAATGTGTTCATTAACAAAAGTAAAATTTTTCATAAATTCTACCCATTTTGCATGTTTTTGATTCAACATTTCTTGCCTAGTAATAAAATACAAAGATTATTTATCACTGTACAAGAGAAATTATTTGGGAATTAGATAGTGTGTCCATTTTTTCAAAGCTTTAATCACTGCATAAAATTCCTTGTCATGCACGGAATACTTTTTCCTGCCATCATTCAGTTTCTCACTAAAATAAGCAACTGTCATGTTGTCCTAACTCAAGACTACTCCAATAGCTAATCCACTTTCATCGCATCTCACGTGAAATTTTTTTCCAAAATCTGGCAAGACCGGAATTGGTTGTTCTGTGATTTTCTCTTTCAACACTTTGAAACTTTTTTCAGCTTCCTCTGTCCAACTGAAGGACTTGTGTTTCTTATTCACAGTGTCTAGAATGGGTGCGCATATGCTGTTGAAATTTCTAATAAATTTTCTATAAAATATCGCTAACCCATGGAAAATTCATACCTTAAATACAATGCTCGGCGACGACCATTTTCTGATCGCTCTCATTTTATCTGGGTCCATATTCAATTCATTTGAAGATATTGCGAAACCCAAAGATATGAGATACTTCTTCATAAAAGAACTCTTCTTCAAATTTATCAACAATTTCTCTTGTTGCAACCTTTCCATCACTAATGTCAAATTTCTTAAGTGTTCTTCCTTCGTCTTGTTGAACATTAGTATGTCATCCAGATATACTATGAAATTTTTTCCTATGGAGTCTTTCAACACTTCATTCATTAACCTCATAAATGTGTTTGGTTCATTTTTCAACCCAAATAGGATGACCAACCATTCAAATAATCCTTCGTTTGTCTTGAATGTTTTTTTCCATTCATATCGCTCTCTCATTCTTATTTGATGATATCCGCTCTTTAAATCTAACTTGGAAAAATACCTTGATCCACTCAAATATTCCATCAAATCATCCATCCTCGGTAAAGGGAATCTATATCTAATAATTATCTTGTTGATGGCTTGGGAATATGTACACATCCTCCATCCTTCTTTAAACTTAATACAATCGGTACTACACATGGGCTTAGGATTTCCCTTACTAACCCTTTATCCAACAACTACAGGACTTGATTCTTGACCTCCTCATTCTCTCTAAGTGTCAACCTATAAGTCGCTTTGTTTCGTAAACTAGCTCCTGGAATAAGGTCAATATGATGGCTTCTACTATTGATGGGTGGCAATAAGTGTGGTAACTCATCCATGACTATATCAACAAAGTTTTCTAACAGTTCCTGGATTTCGACAGGCAAGTATTCTATAGAATTACTTGTAAGAATAACTCTAGGCTTCCTCATACAAAAAACTGCATTTCTTTCTCCTTCATGACTTCATTCAAGATTTCCTTCCCACTCATGAGAAGTATGCTTGAACTAGCTTCTGTCTTTTTCTATTTGTCTTCTATGGGTAACAACATACGTGTTCTACCATTCTTTTCTAGGGTATAGGTATTCTTCCTTCCACCATGAATAACCTTTCTATCAAAATTCCATGGTATCCCTAATAAAATATGAAAAACATCCATAGGAATTACATCACATAATATTTCATCTTTGTAACCTCTTATTTTAAATTCAACTTGGCATTGTTGACTTACCATGACTTGATATCCTTTCTGCGAACATGATACCTTCTATGGTTTTGGATGTGTAGTTGTCTTCAGCTCAAGATTTTCCACCATCTCCATGGATACTATATTGTCAGTGCTCCAACTGTCTATGATCACCTTTCAAACTTTGTCTTTTGACTTGCAAGTAGTTCTGAACAGGCTTGTTCGCTAAACTGGTTCCTCTAGTTCCTTTTCTATTTTAAGAAGAATCTTCCTCATCATGAGGTTTCTTCCTCCTTCTGCTTCTTCTTCTTCCACATTTTTTTGTGCTTCAGCAAAGTGTGCTTCTCTGCCTCCTTCTCTCTTTCTATCAAGAAATTCCCAAGATTTATGTCCTTGATTTCCACAGGTATAACATTTAACCATGACTCCTCCGCCTCTTCCTCTTCATCTAACTCTCGAAAAATAACTTATTCCTCCATGCTATCCTTATTTAGAACTTCCACTCTGCTCATGGTGACTATGTTGTTTCTCAGCTTCAGGCTTCGACTTCTAGAACTTCTCTTTGCTGGTTCCCTTGCCTCTTCTTCATTGGATTTGCTTCTTGACCAATTTTTATTCATCTTTCAAAGCTTCTTAATATGCATCCTTGAATTTAATAACTGACATCATGTTGATCTCTTATTGTATTTCATATCCCATCCCATTGATATATCTAGCTATCTTCTCATCTTCATTCTCTTTCTGTCTAGCTCTGATGTTTAGTCGGTAAAATGCTTCAGTGTACTCCTTTACTGATAAACCCCTCTATTTCAGGTTCTGCAATATCCTGTAAAGATTGATCTGGTAATACTTTGGGATAAATTTCGCTTTCAACTTAGCTACCATCCTATCCCATTTTTTAATTTTCTACTTACCATTTCTCCTACGTTCGGTTTGCAGTTCATCCCACCATAACACTGCATGACCTTTCAATATTTTCACTGCATGGTTCACCATATTGTCTTCTTCTTTATCTTTTTAATCGAAGTATTTTTCCATAGCATGCACCCAATCTAACAATTCTTCAACTTTTAAATTTCCTTCATACATAAGTACCTCTATTCTTACTCTGACTCCTATCTTTGAAACAACTTTTATCAAGAAATCTTGTGCAACATCCTTTGCTACAATTTATTCGACCTCTTCTTCTTCTTTTCCCTCAGCTTCACTGATATCACCAGTGTCTGGTGCCCTTCTCTGTGTTGTCTCTATGGCATCCAATATCATTTGAATTCACCTCATCTCTTATGCCATTGCTACATTCACTCTCCACCTTATGGGTGGCATGATTTCACTATGTCACCGACAACATATATTATTAATTTCTTTGATACCACAAATGATACCAACTTTCCTTCTTTATCCTTTTGTCTGTCGTCTACAAACAACTTAAATATCCTCTCTACCACCACCTAATGCAGCCCCTGTACTCCCCCATAGGGTGGTGTGACCTCCTAGTCTCGGATCTCTGATTCTCAAGTCAAAAGACTCTCTGGAACCTTAAAGTTCTCCCTCTGTATCTAAACGCAGGCCCCTCAGCTTCTTGGTGTAGGTCTAACAACAACCCGCGACCTTCCCCTTTCACTTTGTGTGAAACCTTCGAGTGATTGTGTTAGCTCCCTTTCGGATAAGCCCTCGCTTGATATGACCTAGGGATATGACCATGTGATTGAGGGAATGGTCATAAGCGGTTTTGAGTTTAACCACTTTTGGTCCCACAATTCTCCTACGACCTCCACGCATCCCCTTGGCCCGCCTTCAATTCCTTAACCTCCTCGGAACTTTTGTCCCTGCAATGACATAGGATCCTTGATCTCACGATATTGACGATAGCATCCAATGAACGGTCGAGTTTCTCTTTGCAATTTCGAACTCTGGAAGTTTGAAATATCAAACCCATCTTCCTTCCATACTCCTATCGTTTGAAATTGGCGATCTACTGACACCTGCTCTGTAAATAAACGACCCTGCCTTCACCTGGGTGTTTGACCTTTCAACCTAGATTAATGGTCCAATGATCCCTTCTCGATCGACGGTTGAGATTTACTCCAGGGTTCCAGACTTATGAGATTTTAAATATCAAACCTCTTTCTTCCAATGTATTTTACTCGGAGTCTAAGATCTCCTTATGGGTGTCCTCTCGATCCAACGATCAGGACTTACTTTGGGAGTTTATCCAGAGTTAAAAAATTTGTGCCACATATACTTTGAATCCAACATTCAAGATGTTATTCCAGGACTTCGGATCTCCGTGCTCCAACAATATCAATTCTCAAACTGAAAATCCACTTTGGCTTTTCCCTAGAGTACGAGATCTGTTGACAAGTTTCTTTTCCCAGTTCAATGACTCACGTCTCTTCAGCTCTTCACGCTTCATGAGTTTCAAGTCTCAAACTTGACTCTTTATGCACTCTTGAGATATGAATGCTTGATCAATCAGATGACTGAGATTCCACCTCGGCATTCCAAATTTCCAGACTCCAGGAATCTCAAGCTTCAAACCGTTCTCCCTATTGAGATTATAGCAATCAACGACTGTGATTTCTTCTAGCGATCCGATGCTCAGTATTCGCCTCCAGTGATCTAATGGATCGGATCTTTCCTATTGATTGGATGGTCGAGATTCTATTTCGGGGTTCCGGACTCCAGGAATCTCAAGCTTCCACTACGACAAATTCTCTCTCCTCTGTACACGAAGTGATAAAAATCATGCACCTCCTTCTGATCTGAAATTTTTTGATCTTCTTCGCTATGATCCAACGATCACGGTTGTTCTTCCTCCCAAGCTTCCAATATCCCTCTGCCTTGAATATTTATCCACTTTCAAAGGTTCCAAACCTTTGTTCTCCTGGCGAATCTGTCTCTGGGATCTCATCAACACTCATGAAAAGTGTTATCTCTTCTCACCTTCTATCCTTAAAAGGATTTCTATCTCTCATGCACACTTTGCATTCTCGGGATTTTGACTAACTTAGTTTGAAGGAGTTTCTTGAAAATAAAATTCTTCCCTCCTACCTAACGTTCTTCTGCGTTGGTTCTTCAAAGCTTGTTGGCTTCTTGATGCTATGCACACCTTGCACCTAGTCTGAGTTTATTTGATTCTCTTTGAACTTCTCTGAGTCAATTTGAGACTCAGTCAACACACTCCTTATGTTCAAGATGCACACCTTGCATACAAGTATCAGAAGAATAATGATTGAAACTCAACCAACTTCATCACAAACTCATAGAATTAATCTCTCAGAAAATCATACATGAACGAAATAAAATAAATAATACACACAGAATAACATTCATTCAATCACATATGAAGTGAACACAATCCAAGGATTTGGGACAATTTATGTCTGTTCCATTCATTCATGAAAAACAAAACAAATATTGTTTCTGCTATTCTAATCTTCTCTACTGATCTCTCTACTTTGTCTATATCTTACAATAGAATATTGAAAAGCTATCTAAGGATCGGCTCCATGATCTCTCACGTCCTGTTTTGAAATCTGTCATTTCAAATTCAAAGCTATTACCTACTCTGTCCTATTACAATAAATACCATTTATTTCTAGATAGAGTGGACACTCCATATCTGCAGTTTCTTACAGTCCTTCCAAAATTTACAAACAAGTCACATTTTAAAATGTTGTTTACAAAATATCTCAACAACCAATTAAATTCTAAGTTAAATGCTTGATTTGAATTTCTGTCATTGCTGAGATGTGATTCGTCTGCCTCCATGCATGCATTGTTGACTTTGAAGGCAATGCTCTTGCATCACACTCCAAATGGTAAGAATGTTTTGTTCCACCCATTTGGAGCAAGATAATTACATTTGAACTAGAGAAATATAATTTCATATAGTTTAGCTTATGCTTTACAAGTAACATGTTTTTTTAATGTGGATTTCTTGTAAGAATAAGATACAGTGGTTGAAGCAATGACTTAAAGAAAAATATGATAACAATCTAATCGAACACTAGTAGTTGTAAGGTGAGGTCTATGTGACTGGAAGCAACACTCATCCATCCTCAATATTGTCTCCCGAGGTAGCAATAACATTGCAACATTCACATACACATAGTTAATAGATACAATTTTTTTCTTAACATTATTTATGTAATTTACAAAATATAAAATAATATAACAATTTAATTTGTCTTATGGACTGTGTTTTTTATCCAACATACTATTTTGCAAGCTACAAAAATTCACAATATTTCACCTTTCCGTCTTGCTCGCAAGCATGTCTTTCAACTCACCACTAGTATGGCTCAACCAAAATTTGTGTTCTCCCAGAAGTAGGCAGCTAATTCAGGTTGAGGTGCAGACAAACTATGGATAGCATCATGTACAGTGGAAGACCATCATCCGTAGTCGAAGTTCACAGAGGACAGAGTAAAACCATGCTCAATTAGAGGCAACGAGGAAGTGGAGAGCCTGTAAGCGAGGAGGGAATATAGAACCTTGAATCTAAGAGGGGATAGAGATCTTGGTGTCATCCAAAACACATAGACACAGAGAGATTGGTGTCATCCAAAAAACACAAACACGTTTCTGTGTCATCCAAAACACATGGACATGTCTCAATTAATATTATGAATTAATGCTAGACATGAGGTCTAGCATTAGTTCATTAAACAATGAAACTCATAGAATCTCTTTAAATTTATCCTAAGTCTTACCTCGACATGAGGCCAAATAATGCCTCCAACTTACAACTTAGCAACTTAGGATAAAAAAGCAAAGAACATTGGCAATTTTTTATGGATTTACCAAAACTTAGATTAAAATACTATGAATTCATTGTTTTCCGTGTAAGTTTAATGGAAAAAGCAAGAATCTAATACTATAGTCCCTACACTCGAAGGGCAGGGACTAATAACATCAACAAATCTAAATAAAAACATGTTTCTTCTTTCCCAATCACGTCATATGTGTCAATTAGCTATTGGCAAATGTTAATATCACTCTCCCAACTAACTCATATTTGTTTCAATTTCTTATTTGAATGAACGTTTTCCTTCTGTTGTTAGTCAACCTTTTGATAAAAGTTTCAACATAATTTTCATAGAAATCATGATCATTTTGTAACTTCCATGTGAACATTAAATTAGAGACATAATCCTTATCGATATATAGAAAGATTTATTTTCTAATTACCAAAATATCAAACAACACATTAACTTTTTCTTCAATATTACATGAAACTATCTTCGTGACACCTTGCAACAATTCTTGATGTTTTCTTGTTTTAACCATTTTTCCTTGAGTATCTTCGAAATGTTCTTCAAGTGATTGGTTGGACAAGGGTTGTGTAAACAAGGGTTCAAGGGTTTAAACTAACTTCGAGTTGCAATTCTCTTTTCTTATTCACATAATACAAAATTATATCTTCTATGTTAGACATGAATTTTTCATATTCACATAATACAAAATTATATCTCCTATGTTAGACATGAATTTTTGAAATGTGGGTAGACGAGACAAAAAAATATTCTTTTCAATGAAGCTAAAATTTCGAAATTCTACAATAGGCCAAGTAGGATGTATATATACTTGGTCATATATTTTCATGTCATTGACATTCATTTCAATATTTTAGAGAGAATTTATTTTTAGATATATATTCCCAATTGAGATGGATGGAATAATGTGTTCCTTCATTTCCTTTGGGTTTAATGGGTCTTTGTCATCACCAACACTAGCTACATTCTTAAATGTTTGTCTAGTTTAAGTGACCATAGTGGTCTTCCAAGTAAGAAATGGTATCCCTAACCATTTATGCCACAAAACCACCAATTTTACTTACTTTTAATAATCCTCTTTGCTTCACAAGTTACTTCAGAAGCCGAGGCACCTTAACAAAAACATTTGGGACTTTTTTCCATAAATACCACTCCTTTTCTTTCTTATGTTGAAGATGACTTAACCGTGCAAATCATCCTAAGATACTTTCAAGACCATTTGTGTATTTGTTCCCTTGACCTCCATATGGACATATTCATTGTCAACCCCTCCCTCATCCTATTTGTTGAGCTAGGAAAAACGTGTACCATACCATCATGTTAATGTATGAGTTTTAAAAATTTGTTTGGGGTCAAAACCTTGAACTGCCTCAGCTTCCATATATTCAAATGCTTTAAAACCTCATACAATATTTTCCAAATGAGTTATAGTTATACACATTTAAATCGATTCAAAATAATATTTTTTATTTTATTTCTATGAGAGAATATTGACCACTTCTCATATTGTCAACAAAACGTAATAATAAAGAGTCTATCACACACCAATGACAATAAAAATTATAGATTTCCTTCAAATCCATAATGGTAAAAGTAGGTAAATTGTTCTTGTTAAAAATTCTCCCCAATTTCTATAAAAAGGATTCAAAAATCCAATGTCAGTTTATGAGGTACCTAACCAATGACCATCTACCTTAATCTTGCCAAGAAGACATCCAAAATCATATAAAATTAAGTGAATCCATGTACCTCCATAATGGAAGATCAGTTTTGATATCAATATTTCCATTCAAGAAAAAATTCTCAAATTAATTTTATAACAATACATAAAGAATATAAGAAAACATGAAAAATATCATGGTCTTATAAAAGTTTGATAGTCGATGAGAAATATTATTGGATGTAATCTCATCGCAATCCAAGACCACCTCCTTGTAAATGGTATAATATGTAAATGTCCTATAATATAGGTATACAATATAGGACATGCAAAATAAACATGGGCACATGTGAGCTTGTTTCATGCCAAGGACTCGAAGAAAGAGCCATGAAAACTATTAATAGGATTCTATAAACTCCTAAATTTCAATGTGATATGCATTGGCTCTCTCATTAGTTCAATGCATGAGAAAATTCTTTATAATAGAGTCACCACGGTTATGAGCATCGAGAAAGGCATGAACCTTAGGTACCCTAAGAACATTAGTCCGTCTTGGGATCCTCAACATATTTCTAAACGTGTAAGGGGTAGGTGGAATAGGAACATTAGTGAGTCATGGGATCCTCAACATATTTCTAAATGTATAATGGTAAGTGGAATATGAGTCTTTTCAATTTCCTTCAAATTTATTAGCAAATGTTTTGAGTTGAAGAACTTAGAAAACCATTAAACAATTTAAAAAATACAAGTACTTCACAAATGCATCTTTTTAGGGCAACCTCGATAGTTAAATCTTGTTTCCCTTTTGGTTCTCCACCTTAGTGTACCATTTGTAAGATTTCGACCAATGGTAATCCTTATCTCCAAATCTTGTTTCCCTTTTGGTTCTCCACCTTAGAGTAACATTAGTAAGATTTCGATCAATGGTAATCCTTATCTCCATATTCTAAAGAAAAGATAATGTCCTCATCAGAATAAGGCTCAAAATTGATAAATTGTGAAGTAAATAGAAATGCAGAGAGAAGAGAATAGAACAATATATTGAAATGTATGAAGAAGTACAGAACCTACAGAAATTAGTTACAATTAGAAGAGCATTCTATGTAATGGAAGATGGTTAAGCTAAATATGCTCGAGCAAGACAAAAATAGAAAGTACAATTACGCAGTACAACTGGCAGTGTACAATCAGACTGTTGAGGGTACAATATATTTAACACTCCCTCTTAGACTCAACAGTTACAATCATCAGCACTGACTATGCCTAAGTGTTGTCTCTGAAAATCAAAAAATGACTAAGTTCCTAGTGGCTTGGTGAAGATATCACCAAGTTGATCTCGAGAACCACAAAATTGTAGTGCAATATCCCCATTATTGACTAGCTCGCGTATGAAATGAAACCGAGTGTCAATGTGTTTACTTTTCTTGTGAAACACATGGTTCTTGGATAATGCAATTGCTGATGTATTGTCACAGAAAATAGGAGCTGGATCCTTTTCTGTTTGTGACATGTCTTTCAATAATCTTCTCATCCACACAGCTTGACATGAAGTTGAGGTAGCAGCTACATACTCTGCCTCTACAGAAGATATGGATACAATTGGCTGCTTCTTCGATGCCCATGAAATCAGGTTCGTGCCCAGTTGAAAAACATATCCTGATGTGCTT
>JZKD02S2167067.1:4279-18270 GCA_000966675.3 Picea glauca | reverse complement strand
AGTTGGTCATAAATTTTAAACCAACAAGTATACCTACATTCACCGGGAGGATTGGATCAAACAATCAACAACATATACCATAGTCAAATGGATATGTGATTGTAGCATCGACAGTGCAACTTTGTTTCTCCACAGAGGCAACCTTTTTGACAATTTAAAGTCCAACATTAGTATACATCTTTGGATAGTAGGGTAAATAGAGGAGAGACTATTTTAGTGATAATCATCACATATAAGTTTATTAGAAAAGTATCATTTCCTTTTTTCCAACGAACAAGGGTATTTTTCCTCTTAAGATACAAAGGAATGTTTAATTACAGAAAGCAATTTAAGCATGTATTTGGTCGAACAGAAGAATGGAGGTACATGACTATTTGGCTAAGTCTTCACCCAAGTCTAGTCATTAGTTATTAAAAAAACAGTTAACTTTCCAACATAGTAAGCTACCAAAACATCGGGTTACATACTCTACATATACCCGAAACCAGAAAAATATTACAAAGGATTAGGGTTTTGGACAATGGACACACGAGGGAGGAACCCGAAGGGTTATGGTTTGGATTACTAGTAGCCTTTGAAAGAAAATCACAGTATCCTGAACCGAATGATGAACATATCCAAGAGAAACCTCTAATACAAAAGAGCATTGAATTGAAATGCATAAGTAACTTCTACCCCATGACCCCAAGCATGGATTTCTGACTGCAAATAAATCAAGAAATAATTTTGTACAAAGAACCCTTCAACAATTTCATTATAACAGAAAAATGGACATGAGGGTCACATTGTACAAAGAACCCTTCAACGTTGGATATACTGTAGGGGAAACATACCTTAAATAACATATTTTACAAATCTCATGTCAACAAAGTAACACATTGCCTAAGGAAAGTGTAATATAAAGAAAGCCATGAAATATATAGCTCTCGTAATACAAAGAACGTGTTACAGTAAAACTATTGGGATAATCAGTTAGACAAAGAAATGTTTTACTTCAAACAAATAACACATTTTCATCAAACGATGATAATGTGAAATTAGATACAAAAAGGAAATGCACTTACCATGCACAAGCGGAGAGAAATATTGTAAACAATGACCACCACGCCTATGGAGAAGTCAGATAAACACAACCTTTTCTATCTTTCTACACAGAGCCAAGAGGAAAAATCAAAACTGTGGCCACCATGCTTATGGAAAACTAACCGATTACCCCATGGATACCATACTACTACAGAGTCACATAAATCTACCATCGCAGGAGAAAAACACAAAGTAACAAAACGTATGGATTAACCGTGAAGGTTAATGGCACCTTGTGTCTCACGATAGTGGAGTAGATTGGAAGGTATTCCACCCTCTCTATTCCATGTGAACCAGCCTAAGTGGCAAGCCTAGAGTGGATATTTACTACAAAATGTCAGACCCGGGGATTAAATGTGGCCCGAATCCATTAATGCCTACAATCCAACTTAACTTCCTAAGACTAGGTTTGACTATTCAGGTAACATCCTCTTTAATGCTTCCTGAATTGAGTACATGCCATAAATTTATGTGTAATGCAGACGAGTGATGTATTAATAGGGTGTCGATTGGTATTGTTGGGTTTATCATAAGAGTTATTTAACATGGTAATTTTTTATGGAACATTTTATCCCCTAGAGCGTAGGTTTGGACTTAGTGGGTTACGACCCTAGTTTCACTCCCATGAACTCTAGTGTTTAAGTTCTGGATTTTATAAAATGCATCTCGTGTATAGGTATTGATTTTTGTAAAATGTCTTGTTACATGTTTATAAATATAATTATGACTTATAAGAATGGGTTGCACAAGTTATGCCTACATTATGGACCTTGAGAGGCCTAGCCATTAATATATTAATGTTACAATGTTAATTCTAATAGCGATACCTAATAGCAAATGAGGTATGTATCTTAAGATATCTTGCAACCTTTTTGAATGAGTAATGATAATGATACACTTTCCAGGTATATAATTATTGGTTTAAGATATAATTATTCTTGTGTCATGACATTTGTCATGCATATTAGACATTAGTTTTCCTCATTTATTTATTTTTTTATTTGTGAAATTTGAGGTACATTACATATGGTATCAAAGTCATAGGTTACAATGATTTGACCTCAGAGAAACACTAGAATTATATTTTGTTTCCTTCAAAGAAAATCTAACAAACACATTTACTCTTACAAAAAAAAAAAAAAATTGTCTCTTGAAAATGTCAGCACATAATGAAGAAGGAGACAGACCTGAAGGGAATACAAACCGTGAACTTCCTAGAGATCCAGAACATGACAGTGAAGGGAGTTTAGCCACTCAAGTCTTGGAAGCGATGAGAAACCTCATCGTGGAATTAGAATCTTTCAAAGAAGATAACGAAAAGATGAAGAAAGCACATGGAGACCAACTAGAAATAAATTAAACGTTGCTACACAGTAGAGTAACAAATAAAAGTACAAAGGACAATGAAAAATAGGAATAGGTCAACAAAAAATCCTCTCATAACTTTGGCCATGAAACAAAAAAGAGCATAGTTCTTTCGACGACACACACATGACATAAAACAAAGCATCTAAAAGAAGAAAAAGAAAACAAGTGGACCACCTGGAAGGTGAATTCAAGAAAATCAAACCTCCCACCTTTGATGGAGAATCAAATACTGGTGAGGAGGTTGAATCATGGTTAATATATATATAAATAAATATTTCCATATTTATAACTACTCTAGTAATATCAAAGTCAGAATGGCCATTTACAACTTGAAAGGAAAAGATAGTATCTGGTGGCAAGACTTGAAACTACCTAAGGGATTGAAAGAAAAACAAATGGAATGGTTAGAATTCAAAAAGTATTTCAAGAAACAATACTTATCAGAAAGTTATTACGAAAGAAAAGCTAAGGAATTTTATGAATTGCGAATAGGACAAATTACCATGGACGATCCGATAAATAAATTTTTATATTTGTTGAGGTTCGTACCATACATCAAAGAGGACAAAATAAATATACAAAGTTTCTTGAGCTCTCTACTATAGTCATAGAAAGACATAATTGAATTTTACAATCCTAAGTCTTTAAATCAAGTGTTTAGAAATGCACGAATGTGTTATGATCAATACAAATAGAGATCTGAAATTCCCAACGCTTGTAAAGACAAGAAACATGACATAATGAATCAACATAAGAAATGATTCCAACCAACCCCTTTATGTAACATGGAAAAAGGTTTCCAAAAGAATGATTATAATTCTAATACACATAATGCTCAAGGGGGAAATAGACTAGTTAATATAGGAGTGAGTATAGTTGGGGACAGTCCTAGGGAACCATTGAAGTGTTGGGAGTCTGGAGAACCCCACTTGAGGAGGAATTTCCCACGTTTAAATCCCAAAACAAGAAATTAAGCCCATACAATTCAACAGGCTTCAACGGTTGGAGACATTGGTCTAAGTGTTCATAAAATCAATGCAACTCTGGATGGAAGATATGCAAATCATCAATCCATAATTCTGGAAGTTGAATGTAAAATTCATTTCAACAATGTTTATATACTAATTGAGCTAGGAGCTATCATGAGTTATATTACTCCAAATTTTGTTGAATTGAACAAGTTAAAGAAGCTAAAACATGCTAAGTCATGGTTAGTATATATTTAGCAATAGGGACCAAAATAAAGGTAACATATTTTATTTATGATTGTGAACTCAACATAGATGGTCAAAGTACAAATTTAAATCTGAACATATTACCTTTGGGGGTCTTATGATATATTCATTTGAACATACTCGTTAGAGAAACATAAAGTGATATTAAACTATTACAAAAAGTCGTGTGTGTATAAAGAGGAAAATAACACAGTTAGAAGAATACAATGAATCATTAAACTAGCTTATGTTAGGCAAATATCAACGATACAATTTAAGAAATGTATGAACAAGGGTTTCCAAATTTATGATGTACAAGTAACTAATATCCTAAGGGAAGAAAGAAAACTAAGTTTAGAAGACTTTGCAGTTCTACGTGGGTTCAGGGATATATTTGTAGAGGAAATACCATAACTACCTCCAAGGAGAGAGATAGATTTATCTATCGATCTACTACCTAGATGTGCCCTAGTATCCAGGGAACTTTATAGAATGAGCCTACTTGAATTAACAGAACTGAAAATTTAGTTACAAGAACTGCTAGATAAGGAATATATCATACCAAGTGCTTCACCTTGGGGAGCAATATTTTTATTCGTTTAGAAGAAATATGGAACTTTGAGACTGTGTATTGACTATCGACAGCTGAATAAACTGACGATTAAGAATAAGTATCCCTTACCTAGAATTAATGTTCTCTTTGAAGAGGTTGGAGTAGCAAAGATATTTTCTAAGCTATATTTAAGCTCTGGTTATCGCCAAGTCAGGATAAAGGACAAATATATAAATAAAATAACATTTAGAACATGTTATGGGCACTATGAGTTTGGCGTAATTCCATTCGGGCTTACTAATGCACCAACAACCTTTATGTGCTTGATGAATAGTATATTCAACCAATATATGGATAAATTTGTGTTGGTTTTTATCGATGATATTCTAGTTTATTCAAAAATAGAAGAAGAACATGAAGAACATCTGGAAATAGTATTGCAGACATTAAGGGAACATAAATTGTATGCTATGTTTGATAAGTGAAAATTATACCAAATAAATATACGACACTTAGGAAACGTAATATCTGAATATGGTATTCCAGTTGATCCAAAAAAGATAAAATCCATTATGGAATGGCCTATCCCTAAGGATGTAGCAGACACCGGATCATTTATGGGAATTACCAGATATTTATCGAAGGATTTTCCATAATCGCGTACCCTATTACATCACTATAGAAAAAGGGAATAAATTTTAATTGGTCGTAAAAGTGTCAAGACAACTTTGATAAACTAAAAAGACTCTTAACTGCAACACCTATCCTCAAAGTAGCATATCCCGATAAAGATTTTACAGTGTGTGTGGATGCAAGTAGAGAGGGATTAGGAGGTATTATAACACAACATGGACACATCATCTGTCCTGAATCATGTAAACTGAAAGAGCATGAACGAAATTATGTGACTCACGATTTAGAATTAACAACCATAATTCATCCATTAAAAATATGGCAACATTATTTAATGGGAAGAAAATTTATGTGACTAACAGACAATATTGGTGTAAAATATTTGTTCAGTCAACCAGATCTCAATGCAAGGAAAGAAAGATGGTTGACCTTTTTAAGTGAGTTTGATTTTGAGGTACAACACATGAAAGGTAAGGAAAAAAAAGTTGCAGATGCACTAATTCAGATGACTAGCAGAATCTTTGAAGTAAGTATCAACAAAGAAGAAAAAGATATCAAACAAAGAATAAAATATGCAAGCAATAATGACGAGGACTACATCAAAACAACAACATAATTGCAAGGAAATGCAGAAAAACTGAACATAACAGATCTAAGTGTCGATAAAAATGGATTGTTAAGGTTCAAGAACCGAATGTATGTAACTAACTTTCTTGATTTAAAGACAACAATTCTTGATGAATTGCACAAAAAGTCATATTCTGGTCACACGGGATACGAGAAAATGATAACAACCTTAAGAAAATTGTTTTATTGGCCTAACATGAAGAATGAATCAACTGAATATTTGTCTAAATGTTTAGATTGTCAATAGGTAAAGGTTGAACATCAACATCCAGCAGGTCTGTTACAACCTCTGCCTATACAAGAATGGAAATGGGAGATTATCTCGATGGAATCCATCACAAGTTTTCCTAAGACTCAAAGATAAAATGACTCGATTATGGTAGTGATTGATAAAATACAAAAATATGCACATTTAATACCTTTGAAATCTACTTAAAAAATGATTAATATCGTTGAAATGTTTATGAAATAAATTTTTAGATTGCATGGAATTCCTAAGATGGTGATTTCCGATAGAGATGTCAAATTTACGTCAATTTTTTGGAAAGAATTGTTTGCAGGTTTGGATACTAACTTGAATTTCAACACAAGCTACCATTCACAAACAGATTGGCAAACAAAATGGAAAAACCAGATTATCGAAGACATGTTGTGAATGTACGTAAGGAAGAAACTAAGTAAGTGGGAGGAGTACATGCACTTAGTTGCATTTGCTTACAATAACGGTTATCAAACATCAACTAATATGAGTCCCTTCGAAGTATTATACGGAAGGAAATGCACAACCCCGATTAGTTAGGATAATATAGTTTACATAATTATGGTGGGACCGTAAATGCTCTATGAAATGGAGAGAATGTTAAAAAGAGTACAACATAACTTAAAATAGGTCCAAGACAGACGAAAAAGCTATGAAGATTTAAAAATAAGACATAAGGAATTTCAAATTGGGGAACATGCATATCTAAAAGTCAAAGTAAGAATGAGCTCTCTAAAGATAGGAAATTTTTCCAAGTTGGCACCAAGGTTTTCTGGCCCCTTTGAGATTTAACTCGCATTGCATCTGTGGCATATCAACTAGCACTTCCTACAAATTTAAAAGTTCATAATGTTTTTCATGTTTCATTAATAAAAAGGCACATGCATGATCCTACTCACATCATTGATTGGAAAATGGTGCAGTTGGAACCAGAACTAGAGTTCCAAGAGGAACCTCTACGCATTCTGGTAAGGAAAAAAAAAATACTGTGGAGAGGAGGAATCGCCGACGTAAAAGTACAATGGAAGCGCTTTAGTCCTGAGGAGCCCACTTGGGAATTTTAGGAAGATATGTTGAAATCTTATCCAGTACTATTCTGGAAGATGAATGAACACTCAGGACAATGTTGTACTTAAGGGGAAGAGAATTTAATATTCTCAAATTTTAGAAAAATAAATTCTAAGTTGAATTTTGAAATAAATTTCCATTTTTTGAAAATTTGGGATTGGAAATAATTTTCCATTTATGGAAAATCCGAATTTGGAATTTTTTATTATGTAATTTTTATTTGATGAATGTTGGGAAAATATTTCACTTGTACAACTGTCGACTTTTATTGGACAAATTTATGAGGAAAACTTTTAATAAATTAAATGATGGAAGACAAATGGAACAACGAGGTTAAAAATAGTTGACCATGAATCCATGAGTGGGGAATAGGTTTGAGTTACCTCAGGAATAATTTTTACAAGTGGAAGAAGTTGAATTTTACCACTATCAACCCCTAAAATCTAGGTATTTGTGAAGCTACGAATTTCCCCAAGGAGGGAAAGGAATGGAAAGACCTAGGCACAAGAATATATAGAACATATGTGGAAGGAAGGACGTTGCTTAGTATGTTGAGGAATTGAGAATTCTTTGTTGTTATGAGAACTTGTACTGTGAGGAAAAACATATTTTGATGTGTTGATGGTGACTATAGCTGAGGAGGATAATTTTGTTCGCCCTTATGGACATATGGCCAAACTAGGGGGTGATCAAGACAAGTGATTGTGGTTGTTCTATTCTACAATTGGGTGGAATGTGGTTGTTCCATTTGTTTCCTAGCATTAGATTTTTCAGATATGTATTTCAACTGTGTATTTCAATTGTTGGTATTATGTTAATAATGTTTTATTATTTATACAATTGTTTCCATATCTTATGTTATTGCATTTAGAAACAAAATATGTTTGAAAGAACTATATAGCCATATTAGTTGATATGTGTTGCCACTATGTAAAATAGTTGTAGTAGTATGTTATGAACAATGTAGTTTATATATATGAATATAGATATATATAAACATAAACAAAACTAATTTATATTTKTTGTTGTTATGTCGAACAAAAGAATAACARTCCTAATACATGTTTTGTCAATTATGAAAAAAAGACATTTGATGCAATAGAGTATATGTATGTTGAMAAAAGATTTATATACATATTTATTACCATCAATAGAWCAAATATCAAAATKTTACACTTTGAGTTCCKTAAATACGAGAACTCCCTATCTAGTCAAAATAAAAYTAAAAGAACTACATAAATCCGCCCGCGAATACTCACCAGGACTGGTGGATGAAGACAAAACCTGAATACATTTTGTGGACAGGCCGCACACTTCTCCAAGTGCATTGGTTTTCCTCCCAAACCTATAACAAACATATAAAAGAATTAGTAAATTACTAATGTATGAAATGATTAAAGACACATTGAATAAAGAATCCAATATACTTAACTTGGAGTTCGATGTCGTACTTGGAGCATCCTCACTTCCATGCGAAGCCATCAATCCAATACCCTATAAGGGGAATGGGTGTGTTATCCATCTGATGCATTCCATTAGAAGACAAAGGGACCCATCATCAATTTATATACTTGTGCAATTATTATTACTAACATAAGAAGAAAAAACATAATCAAATGTTTTCAATTGAGAACAATAATCTTGATAACCTGTAGGTTATAAGTTTGATAAATTAAAATATTGACAAGGTAAAAGGAATAGCAACATAAAAGAAAATTAAAGATATAGTAACCAACGAATATTATTTTGGAGAAAAGTAATTAAACTCCTTACAAAGGGTCGAAATACCATGAACCAATTACTTAAACAAAGCTACCTTATAAAACATATTGCATACAAGAGCCCAAATTTAATTTTCCATAAGCATTACTTCAAAGGAAGTGTACAAGATAAAACCCATGCGAAGATCCAAAGAGTGTTGTAGCAAATTTGTTATTATAAACAAAGATCGATTTTCTTAATACATAGTGAGATTTTGACAAAATAAATAATGTCACAACATGTATAAATTTAACAAGAATTTAGAGAGAGATACGACTCTGTGTGAGTCTAGAAATAAATTACACATAGCCTTTTTAAAATTAGAAATCCTTGTGAGTTCGGCCTCAACCTTATCGAGATATAATAATATAGGCAAGTAACAGATCATGCCTATGATGAATTCGAGGAAGTCATACATTTTAAACCACCAAGTATACCTACCTTTACTGGGTGGATTGGATCAAGCAATCAACAACATAGACCACTGTCGAATGGATATGGGATTCTAGCATCGACAAAGAAACATTGTTTCTTGAGAGAGGAAACCTTTTATAATCGACACATATAATTTTATTTGAAGTGTATCACTATCTTTTTTCCAATGAACAAGGGTATTTTTCCTCTTAAAATACAGAGTAATTTTTAATTACAGAATGCAAGTTAAGCATCGATTTGGTCGAAAACAAGGATGGATGTATGGGACTATTTGGATAAGTCTTCACACAAGTATGCAGTTAGTTATTAAATCGAAAATTGTCTTTCCAACACAGTAAGCTATGAAAATGTGGGGTTACATCATCTACACAAATATGAAATCGAATGAAGCTTACAAACGATTAGGGCTTTTGACAAAGGACAAATGAGGGAGGAACCCGAAGGGTTATGATTTGGAATACCTGTAGACTTTGAAAGAAAATCATAGTATCCTAAACCGGAGGATGAACGTATCCAAGAGAAACCTCTAATACAGAATAGCATTGAAGTGAATTGAATAAGTAAATTTTACCCCACAACCTGAAGCATGGATTTTCAACTGAAAATAAATTAATAAATAATTTTGTACAGAGAACCGTTCAACACACTTTCATTATCACAGAAAAAAGGACATGAGGAACGCATTATACAAAGAACCCTGCAATTCTGGATATACTGTAGGGGAAACATAACTTAAAGAACATATTGTTCAGAGCTCATGTCAACATAGTAACACATTGCCTAAGTAAAGAATAATTTAAATAAAGGCATCGAACATAAAAATCTCGTAATACAAATAACGCATTATAGTAAAACTATTGGCATAATCAGTTAGACAGAGAAGCATTTTACTTCAAAAAAATAACACCATTGCATCAAACAACGATGATGTGTAATGAGATAAAGAGAGGAAATGCACTTACCATTTAGAGTTCGAGAGAAATATTGTAAACAATAACCATCACGCCCATGGAGAAGTTGGCTAAACATGGCCTTTCCTATATTTCTACATAGATCCGAGAGGAAAAATCAAAACCGTGGCCACCATGCCTATGTAAAAATGGTCAATTACCCCATGGCTACCATACCACTACAGAGTCGCATAACCCTACCATCGTTGGAGAAAAACAGAGAGTAATAAAATGTATGGATTAATCGGGAAGCGTAATGGAACCTCATGCCTCACTATAGTGGAGGATATTGGAAGGTATTCCATCCTATCTATGCCATGTGAACCAGCCTAAGTGGAAAGCCCGGAGTGGATATTTCCTCCAAAATGTCAGACCTTGGGATTAAAGGTTACATGACTCCATTAATGGCTATGACCCAACTCAAATTCCTAAGATTAGATTCGATTGTCTGGGAAACCTTCTCTTTAATGCTTCTCGAATTGAGTACATACCACAAATTTATGTGTAATGCAAACCAATGATGTATTAAGAGGGTCCCAATTTGTATCGTTGTGTTTATCATAATATTTATTTAACATCGTAATTCACTATGGAACATTTTATCCCCTAACGCGTAGGTTTTGACTTAGTGGGTTAGGACCCTAGGTTCATTCCCATGAACGTTACTCTTTAAGTTTTTGATTTTATAAAAGGTATCTTGTGTATAGGTACTAAGTTTTGGAAAATGTCTTGTTACATGTTTAGAAATATAACTATGACTTATATGAATGGGTTGCACAAGTTATGCTTACGCTATGGACCTTGACAAGCCTAGACATTAATATATTAACGTTACAGTGTTAATTCTAATAGTGACACCTAATAGAAAACGAGGTATGGATCTTCAAATGTCTTGCAAACTTTTTTAATGAGTAATGATAATGACACACTTTCGAGGTATATAATTACTAGTTTAAGATATAATTATTCTCGTGTCACGACATTTCTCATGCATATTAGACTTTAGTTTTCCCCATTTATTTATTTTTTAACTTGTAAAACTTGGGGTACATTACATTGGGGTGATATATTTATCATATAACTGGTAACCTTTGTATTGATGTAAAGAATTTTTAATTATTGTTGTACCTGAATTAATGATGCATTTGCGATGTAGGGGGTGCATGATCGGTTGTACCCGACACCCAAGAGTTTTTGATCCAAGTTGTATTGCCCCATCATAGGCATGTTAGTTCCCCAGGTTGTTGTAAGTGATTGTATTTAGAGATATGTGTTGTGGTTCATATTAACATCGTGTATCCGTGCATCAAGTTGTGGAATTAATCACTAGGGTAGGTACAAGCGTGGCCGATGTACTTGTATGCTAGCTTGATCTTGAATCGAGGAATTTGGATCTTCGATTAAAGGGCGAATGTGAGATTGAATAATATTAGAGTATGAGGGACCAAGTTTTGATAGATAGAAATTTTAACGCATTGATGAATCATGTAGGTGAAAATGTTTCCTAGAGCACTAGCGAGTACAACGGTTCGCGCCCATGTAGATTGTTTTTTATATGGACATCAATAATTTTAAGTGATCAATTTTATGCATGTAAAAAAGAGAAACAAAAGCAATTTCAAAGTAGAATCCCATAGTAAATAAATCCCAATCAATGAAAAGCAGTGCAAGTCTTGTGGCAACAATGAAAGTCAAATAATCGTGGAACATTTGATTAATACAAGTAGTCATTAAGAGGGTGTGTTAGAATATGTAATAACTACTTGTATTAGGTATTTTCATATATTTGATTGTAATTATTATTGTTCATCTATGTAGAGAGTTTGGTTAGGTCTAGTTGGTTGTGAGAGATATTCTTCCAACCAAAAGTGCTAGAAAAATGTGAAGTTGAGATATTCACATGATTGTGTGATCAAGGTGGTTTGTCTATATTGAAACAACACCTATTGTATTTATATATATGATTATGTTAATGCATGTAGTCGTTGTCCGTAATAATTTTTGAATATTTTAAATCCTTTTTCAAGGCATTTTGTTCAGGAATACAAAATATAAAAAAATCTCTTCGTAGAACCCCAAAACTAAAATCCTAAATTAAAGAATCTACAACATAAAGTAGTAAACTCTCATAAATTTGAGACACAACATAAATAGAAGAGAATGAGGATCCACATCCCCTCACCACATTTCTCCTCTACCACCCTCTCAAAACGGTTGTGGAGGATGACTGAGTTGAAAAATCTTAACCAAACATACAATTGCATAAACTAAAATTGAAACTAACAGTCTATGGGAAGTTATGTAAATACTAGGAAAATACAAATCTAAAATATTGTTCATGCCACCTTGGAAAAAAAAATATTCCAAGCTAATACAATTGCGGAGATGAGCTCAGACTAAATTTTACCATAAATATGATAACTTTTAGCTAATGAAGTTGGAAAGCCCCATCACAGAGACTATAAAGTAAAAACAAATATCAGTAAAAACAAATAGCCGTCAGAATAGGGTATCACAAAAAAATATGAAGGTATTATATAATAGCTCATGATAACTAATCCTTGAAACAAAAACACTTAAGCTAAGTGCTTGGAAATGCCTATTTTCTCACATTGTTAAATTAAAAGAAAATACCTATAATGAGGGAAAGGAAACTTCACATTGCATGTTGAAACTAAAAAATTATAATTTTTTCCTCAAACTCATAGCCTCTAAGAAATGTCCCTCAAACTAATAAATAAATAAATAAATAAAAATAAAACTAAAAAAATAAAAAAATAAAAATAAAAAGGTGCCACATATATTGGAGACTCTTAACATCAACATAATGAAGGAAACATAGCTTCACTTGCCACATTGCTAGTGAAACCTACTGAAATTTCTCTCTACCATAGGTAAACCTAGACACTTAGAAAACTCAACTTCACAAATTTAGATATCCATCAGCTGGAATCGCGCTATTTACAATCATATTGAACTCTCTGCACTTGCATTTGGTCGCAGAGGCTGGGATGTAATAGAGATGTTGCCATAGAGAACACGACTCGTAAATTTGAGGAACTTGGTGCTGTTAGAAATAATGCTTATTTGGGGGGTTCAATTTGTTCAGATCCGCTTATTGCGAGAATCGGTTACACTTTCTATGGATCTAGCCTAGGTGAAGCGGTGATGCTTACCTATCAATGTATATCGTTTTTTATCAATAAACAGTGTGTGATTTGTGAGCTTAATTCTTCCAATTCTTTCTTGGTATCAGAGCGGGTTAGCGATTGCTGCATTGAGAAGCCATCCATCAATCTCCTGCGTGGAGGAGCCGTCAGTCAGACTCTGATTCGTTGTGTGTGGAGGAGGTCACATTTATTGATAAGCTGTGATTGCTATAACTGATAGAGCCGTCGATTGAAGCTTTATTGCTACCATCGTTGAATCTGTCCGCAGAAGAGAAAGTGTGCCCCAATCCTGGTTTCTTGCCTGCCATTTGATATAAACAACATCTGTGAATCATCCAACACATCCTTGTATTAAGCCATCAATCAGTTGACCTATGCATCAACATCTGAAAAGAAGAAGTTCGTGGAAGGCACCAGTTGTTTCTACACAGAAATTTCCGTCTCCAAGAGGTAATATGGATTCTTTACCTATGGACAAATTTGAGGGTAATAATTTCCATACATGGAAAGTTAAAATTCAAATGCATTTGATGAATAGAGGTTTGTGGAGCATAGTAAAAAGCACAGAACAAACACCTAATGATCCGAGAGTCCTTGTTGAATGGCAAAAGAGGGAAGAAAAGGCTAAAGCTATTATTGGTTTGGCTCTTTCAAATTTGCAATTACATTTGATTGATTTATCAAAATCATCTAACGAAATTTGGGAGGAATTAAGTAACTTATTTGGGGCAAAAGCTACGAACGCAAAGTTCTCTTTAAAACTGCAACTCTTTAGTCTCAAAATGCAAGAAGAGACCTGTCTTTCTACTCATATAAATGAGTTAATGTCTCTACTTAGACAATTAGCTTAAATAGGTGCCAAGGTAGATC
>JZKD02S2167056.1:23319-34557 GCA_000966675.3 Picea glauca | reverse complement strand
TAACTATGACCCCCGCCACTGTCTTTGACTGGAACCATAGTACCAAGGGGATTTTATGGAGAAGTAACTGTGTAAAACACCATGTTGAGCCCAGAGCAGATTTTTGGGTCAACAGCAACTTCTCTAAGATCTGACGGTAGACGGGACTTCGCAAATTGTACCTGCGAATCTTGGCCGCTGATTCCTCCTCCTTGAGGAATTCTTCCGCTCTAAAGCTCCGTCCTGTTCGAACCTTCTCCTGGGTTCATCTCCAAGGTATCACGAAGGACCTATCCCTCCTGAGCTTGTCAACTCTGGCTCCTTCAGAGGCTTTGCATACACTTCTCGTGTTCGACCTTCAACACTCTCAAAGTGTTGAGTCTTTCAGACCCTTTGCACTTACGACCATAGTAGTCTATGCCGTCCCTTGCTCAGACTAACCACTGAGACTTCAAGTTCAGCCTGCACTTCTCCTGCACGGCTCTACCAACCCCAATCACTCCTGGGTGAATGAGAATAAGGGTTTAACTGTCGAGCTTCATCAACGCACTCTATGCAGATGAATTCAACTTCACTCTATGTAGGAATCTCCTGGCTCAGATAGAGAAACAATTGAAACTCATTCTCTTCTCTCTTAGACTTCAGTTAAAAACCTGAAATCTCATGCACAGCATGTTCAAAGAAATTGCATGACCAGAAAGCAAACATTCATGAGCACATAAACATCATACACAGAGAAACAACACCAGACACGAATTTGAATCAAAGACTCTATTCTATTAATTCAAATCTATACATGGGTGTTCTTCACAGGTTCTCTACTTGCTCTTTTCTTCTGAATGCTTCTCAATCTCTGAATTATGTTACGATGTACAAGTGAGGGTGTCTATATCTATTTTCCCTCTCGAATCTCTAAACTGTCTATTCTAGAATTAAAATCCTATCTACCTGCATTAACTAAAGTAAATGCCTCCTATCTACTTCAGACAAGAACGTAAAGCTCGAGGTCTGATACAATACAACAGGCGCTCCTTCATAAATGTTTCATTGAAGGATATGGCACTTCATCTTTAATGAAAATTCAAAAAGATTTATCAAGATCATATGTCATGTGTTTAAAAACACATGCGCTGGCTCCACGCTTGCTTTGAGAGTCGTGATGCTCCTGCATCATACTCCTCGGCTTGAAAACTTTCATGGGCTCCTGTCCATGAGCTCCTGCACGGTCTGTCCATGCTTCTGTATCACTGCTTCATTTTCCCAGCTAGCATCTTCGACTGGGTGATTCTTCCATTTTATCAGGTACTCGAAGTACTGCTTTCGCCTGGTCTTCCTTCCCACTCACTTGTCTAGTATGTACTCCATCTGCGGTTTCTCTGCAACTGGTAATTGCCTCTGCCACTGGATCACCGGTTCCTCAGTTCCAGTCTCTGCTTCTCCAGCCCTGTATGGGTATAAATCTGCCACATTGAAAATTGGAGATATCCCGATGCCATCTGACAACTCAATCTCATACGCATTCTCTCCAAATTTCTTCAGGACCTTGCATGGCCCAATCTTTTTCATTTTTAATTTGTTATATGTTCCCCTTGGGAACATTTCCTTCCTTAAGTGTGCTAGAACCAAATCACCAACTTCGAACTGCAGTTGTCTCTTCCGCTGATTGGCTCTGCGCTTGTACTCCTGATTTGAGTCTT
Organism: Picea glauca; assembly: GCA_000966675.3. Lineage (NCBI taxonomy): Eukaryota > Viridiplantae > Streptophyta > Pinopsida > Pinales > Pinaceae > Picea > Picea glauca. The sequence goes on along the minus strand of JZKD02S2167056.1, from coordinate 32,881 downwards.
GCAATCGCTGCTTCACCTTGCTGTGAAGTTCCTTCATCTCTTCAGCGAATTCTTCTGCGCTCGCATTGCTAGTCGCAGCCTGTTCTGACTCCCTGAGTTCAGAAACTCCCCTTGGTTGTGTCCCATACAAAATCTGAAATGGACTTTTGCCTATACTCCGATTCACCGAATCGTTGTATGCAAACTCTGCCTGTGGCAATATGTTGTCCCAGCTACTGTGGTGCTCTGTCACCAGGCTCCTCAATAATTCCCCCAGACTCCTGTTGACCACCTTGGTCTGTCCGTCTGTCTACGGATGATATGCTGAACTAAACATCAAGTTAGTTCTTAGCTTCTTCCATAGCGTCCTCCAAAAATGACCTATGAATTTGGTATCCCTGTCCGAGACTATGCTTCTCAGCAATCCATGAAGTCTAACAATTTCTTTGAAAAACAAGTTTGCGATGTGGGTCGCATCGCTTGTCTTCTGGCATGGAATAAAATGTGCCATCTTTGAAAACCTGTCAACCACCAGAAAGATGGAATCAACCCCTCTTTGCGTCCTCGGCAAACCCAATACAAAATCCATGCTAATTGCCTCCCATGGCCTCTCTGGTATGGGCAATGGCTGATAAAACCCTGCATTTTGCTTTCTCCCTTTTGAATGATGACAAATTCAACACCTGTCAACAAGTCGTTTGACATCTTCCCACATGCCCAGCCAAAAATACGATTCGCTCAGCTTTGCGAATGTTTTGTCATGACCAAAGTGACCTGCTAAACCTCCACTGTGCTTCTCCTTCACCAAATTATCCCTCATGGAGCAAATTGGAATACATAGTTGATTGCCTTTGAACAATAATCCCTCCTGGATCATGTAATCAATCCATGGCCTCCGATCCCTGAGGACGAGATTCTTAGCTGCTTCATATGCTTCTCCGAAGTCTGCATCTCCCGCGTACATGTCCTTCAGATTTTCAAAACCCAAGGTTTTGACTCGAAATTCCTGCAGCAATAAACTTTTCCTGCTCAAAGCATCAGCTACTTTGTTAGCAGTCCCTGAAATGTGTTTGATCACAAATGTGAAATTCTGCATGTACTCTACCCATTTTGCATGTTTCTGGTTCAATTTGTCCTGTTGACTCACAAACTGCAATGCATGATTATCACTGTACAATACAAATTCTTTTGGGATCAAGTAATGCCTCCACTTCTTTAATGCCTGTATAATGGCATAAAACTCTTTATCATACGTGGAGTATTTCAGCTTTGCTTCATCTAGCTTCTCGCTGAAATATGCAACTGGCCTGTCCTCCTGACTCAAGACCGCTCCTATGGCATACCCACTTGCATCACATTTCACCTGAAATGTCTTCTGAAAATATGGCAACACCAACACTGGTTGCTCTGTAATCTTTCACTTCAATAGATTGAAGCTCCTCTCAGCCTCTACTGTCCAGTGAAAAGTTTTGTGTCGCTTCTTCACTGTTTCCATCATTGCTGCACTAATTCCACTGAAATTTCTAATGAACTTTCTGTAGAAACTAGCCAAACCATGGAAACTTCTGACCTCGAAAACATTTCTCGGTGATGGCCAATTCTTAATCACTTCTACCTTCTCAGGATCCATCTTCAACTCATTTGCTGAAATAACAAAACCCAAATAAATGAGTTTTGTCTTCACAAATGAGGACTTCTTCATGTTGACCAACACCTTCTCCTGATGTAGCTTTCTCATTACAATGGCCAAATGTTTCAAATGTTCAGCCTTCGTCTTACTATAGATCAATATATCATCCAGATATACGACTACAAATTTCCCGATGAATTCCTTCAGGACTTCATTCATCAGCCTCATGAATGTGCTTGGCGCATTCGTCAAACCAAACGGCATGACCAACCATTCGTAAAAACCTTCGTTTGTCTTGAATGCTGTCTTCCATTCATCACCCTCTCTCATGCGAATTTGGTGATATCCTCTCTTGAGATCAATCTTCGAAAAATAATTTGCCCCACTCAGGCAATCCATCAGATCATCCATTCTCAGCAGTGGAAATCTATACCTGATGGTGATTTTGTTGATCGCTCTAGAGTCGGTACACATTCTCCAACCTCCATCCTTCTTCGGACTAAGCACTGTTGGAACAACACACGAACTCAGGCTTTCTCTGACCAATCCTTTATCTAGAAAATCCTGCACTTGCCTTTTGACTTCCTCATTTTCCTGTGGCGTCAATCTATATGCAACTTTATTTGGCAAACTGGCTCTGGGTATAAGATCGATGTGATGACTCACACTCCGCATCGGTGGCAACGAACGAGGTAATTCATCCACGATGATATCAGCGAACTCTCCCAGCAGTTCCTGGATCTCATCTAGCAGATCATCCACTCTTGTGCTAGTCAGGATAATTCTCAGTTTCCTGACCACAAAGAATTGTGGATCTTCCTTCTTCTCCATCTCTGTGAGAAGCTCCTTCCCACTCATGAGAAGTATGGTACTGCTTACTTCCGGATTCACCTCTTCATCCTTTTTCGGAAGCAATCTGTGTGTCCTCCCATCCTTCTCCAAAGTGTAGGTGTTCATTCTTCCGTCATGAACCACATTTCGGTCATACTGCCATGGTCTCCCCAGCAATACATGACAGACATCCATGGGAATGACATCACATAGAACCCTATTCTTATATTCACCCATTTTGAAATCAACTAAACATTGTTTAGTGACACTCACCTGATGTCCCTTCTGTAGCCATGAGACCTTGTATGGACTCGGGTGATCAGTCATCTCCAGCTCTAATTTCTCCACCATCTCGGTTGAAACGAGATTGTCGGTGCTTCCGCTGTCCACAATGACCTTGCATTTCCAGCCCTTGGTCTTGCATGTGGTCCTGAACAGTCTGGTTCTCTGAGCTGTGTCTTCCACCTCCTTCTCTAGAGTCAAAAGGACTTTATGCATCCCACGCGACCTTCTGCTGTCTACATCTTCATTCTCAACATCACGCCACTGTGCCTCAACGATGTGAGCTTCTCCTCTGTCCGTTTTCCTGTCTGGAAAATCAACGGCTTTATGTCCATCCTTCCCACATGTAAAACATGTGATGATTCCTCCTCTGCCTCTTCCCCTACCTCTAGTACGAGGAAAAGTGTTGGCATCAGCATAACCGTCACCCTTCTCTGTATGTTGTCTCCTCGGCTCAACATATTGTTGTCCTCGCTGTGAGGTTCCACCTCTTTTAGTCTGACCCTGAGGTTTCCTCCATTCCTCTTTGGGCTTTTGAAATTTATCTTGGGCAACTGCCTTGCCTCTCGGCTGACTTCTACCTCGCCCTCGCTAACCTTGTTTTCGGCTCAGCTTCTCCTCGGCTTTCAGAGCCATCTGGTAAGCATCCTCAACCGTTCGGATGGTTGCCATACTTAATTCATCCTGAATGTTGTATCTCAGACCATTCAGGTATCTAGCAACCTTCTCATCATCGCTCTCCCAATGACCTGCTCGGATATTGAGCTTGTAAAATTCTTCGGTGTATTCCTTCACCGTCATCAACTTCTGTCTCAGGTTCTGCATTCGCCTGAACAGTGTGATCTGATAATCCTTGGGGATGAACTTCGCTTTCATCTTAGAAATCATCCTATCCCAGCTTTTAATTTTCTGTTTTCCTTTGGAACGTCTATCTACCTGTAGCTCGTGCCACCATAAGGCTGCATGTCCTTTCAACTTGGTAACAACATGCCTTACCTTCTTATCCTCTTCAATATCTTCATAATCGAAGTAGGTGTCAAGAGCCCTGATCCAGTCCAGCAACTCTTCTGCATCCAGACTTCCTTCATAAGCTGGAATATCCATTTTGGTCTTGGAACCCATCTAGCAATAGCTTTGATCAACCGCTCTGTTGATGCATCCTCTGTTGTGACCTCTTCTTCATGTCCAGCTTCCTCTTCAACTTCAGAATCACTAAGATCCCCAGCACCAACTCCGCGTCTTTGTGCTGTCTCCATCTCCTCAAGCCTTGCTCAGAGATCTCTCATTTGTCGTTCCATTTCTGGATTCCCTGTCGGCCTACCTCTTCTCCTCACCTCCCTGTCTTTAGGATCTGGTGACTGTCTTTCTCTTCTCGGCAACATGATGTCTTCTCTTCTTCTCTGCTACAGAAAATTTAGAATTTCCCGCTTTGATACCACTTGACGCAACACGAGCCACCCGCACGTCCCGCTTCCACCAGGACCTTCCTTCACTCAGGCCCGAAGATTTAAATTACTCTTCCAACTCCTTTCGGGAGTTCTCAATACCCACAGAAATCTCCTTCCTGCGACCTCCCCTTTGCCTTGTCGGGAAATTGGGTTTCGCATTATCGCGAAACTTGTGGGCACGTTCTCGTGCAAGTCAAAACCCCGAAACCCGATGGGTTTGAATGTCAACGCTCTCCGTTCCTGTCGGGGATTTCCCTATCGGGAAATCGGCATACGTGATGCCGCAGTTCACTTGCACCACAAATCCCTGAACCCCGAACTCCAATGCGTACGTGCACTATTTCCTTGCCACGTCGCCTTCTCTTTCCACTTTATCGAGAATTGCGTGATCGCAATTTCACCAGTCGCAATTCCTTTGCATCGTGAAGTCCCAAATGCCGAATCCCGACTCTCCGGGATCTTGTGCCACCTGTCCCCGTAGTGATCGACGGCTCCAACGGCTTCGAGAAATCACTAATTGCGATTTCAACAAGTATAAAACTCTTACCTCCACAAACTCCAAAGACCGAATCCTGATGGCCCTTGTTCCAGCCTGCGCCTAAGGGCTAAATCCCGCGCAACTTCTCCAAGATCCGACGGTAGGCGGGACTTCGCAAATTGTACCTGCGAATCTTGGCCGCTGATTCCTCCTCCTTGAGGAATTATTCCGCTCTAAAGCTCCGTCCTGTTCGAACCTTCTCCTGGGTTCATCTCCAAGGTATCATGAAGGACCTATCCCTCCTGAGCTTGTCAACTCTGGCTCCTTCAGAGGCTTTGCATACACTTCTCGTGTTCGACCTTCAACACTCTCAAAGTGTTGAGTCTTTCAGACCCTGTGCACTTACGACCACAGTACTCTATGTCGTCCCTTGCTCAGAATAACCACTGAGACTTCAAGTTCAGCCTGCACTTCTCTTGCACGGCTCTACCAACCCCAATCACTCATGGGTGAATGAGAATAAGGGTTTAACTGTCGAGCTTCATCAAGGCACTCTATGCGGATGAATTCAACTGCACTCTATGCAGGAATCTCCTGGCTCAGACAAAGAAACAATTGAAACTCATTCTCTTCTCTCTCAGACTTCAGTTAAAAACCTGAAATCTCATGCACAACATGTTCAAAGAAATTGCATGACCAGAAAGAAAACATTCATGAGCACATAAACATCATACACAGAGAAACAACACCAGACACGAATTTGAATCAAAGACTCTATTCTATTAATTCAAATCTATACATGGGTGTTCTTCACAGGTTCTCTACTTGCTCTTTTCTTCTGAATGCTTCTCAATCTCTGAATTATGTTACAATGTAGAAGTGAGGGTGTCTATATCCGTTTTCCCTCTCGAATCTCTAAACTGTCTATTTTGGAATTAAAATCCTATCTACCTGCATTAACTAAAGTAAATGCCGCCTATCTACTTCAGACAAGAGCGTAAAGCTCGAGGTCTGATACAATACAACAGGCGCTCCTTCATAAATGTTTCACTGAAGGATATGGCGCTTCATCTTTAATGAAAATTCAAAAAGAGTTATCAAGCTCATATGTCATGTGTTTAAAAACACATGCGCTGGCTCCACGCTTGCTTTGAGAGTCGCGATGCTCCTGCATCACCTACCATTACGCCACGTCGACACCAACTGTGACGGAACCACATCCACCAAAGAAGTAATTGCAAATAAATCCTTAAAGAAAGATGCCAAAGGATCAATGATAGCAGTCGAGCCCCAAATCTCATCTGTACTCAAAGAAAATTTTTAATTCCCTGCCAGGATTAAATCTGAATAGGATAATAGACCTTTCTCCATACATCTATTCCATAATTTTTTACGATCCGAACATGGACCATATACATTCAGAAAAGCAAAGCTCCTTTTGTCAGCTAGACTATAACTTGTCAAAAGAATTCCTCCACACGTAAGGACCAGGGAGAGAGAAAAAAACCGTGGATCCCAAGAAACCAACATTCCACCAAAATGTCCAATAGCACTAAAAACACAAGCTAACTAGTCTGGCTTTAGAGTAAACAAAAAATACCTTGCCTTCACATCAATAGTCAAAGTCTATTGTAGAAAAATGATATGGGGAGAAACTATGGAGAGGAGCCTTTACATCGAGGCTAATTTGAGAGGCCCTCCAACCCCTCGAATATTCAAGAATAGCATAATAATGACTTATCCCTAGCTAGGGATTTTAATCCTCTAAGCATCCCAAGGTCACAAGTAGACGAAATGGAAGTAGATGCAGAAGGAAGATTAGGTACCGTTCTTTTTTGAGCTCTTCTAGTTTTAAACGGGGACAGTTCAAGACCCAATCCTCGAGATCAGGCATAGGACTTATCCTTCGTAGTTTTATAGGTGGGTAAGTCAGAACCCGAGGAACCCTGAACCCCATCTGCCACCTTAGCTCTATTTGAAAAAATAGGAAAATTTATCGGGCTATCAACCTCCCTTATAGGGTCGAAACTTGACATAATCTTATCCAGAGAAACTTCACTCAACTCAGGCTCCCCATACCCCGGAGGTAAAAAAGATTTAGCAGCTAAACTACTAGGGGAATGGGAAGAGCTTGGCCTGTGTAGAGTCTCAACTTGCTTCTTTGCTAGAACCTCAGCATCGAAAGAGACTAATGAAGGCATCCCCAAGACAACAGGTTTAGGAACCACCCTCTCACACACCCTATCCACAACACTAACAGACACACCCATCACCTTACTAGGCAAGACTACCTCCTCCTCAACAAGTCGTAGATCAAGGATCTCATAGTTTCCACTATCTTTCGTAAAAACAGAGTAATGAGAATTGATTTTCTCCCTTTCCAAAGTAGACAAGGAATAATAAAGACAGGGGACAAAGTGTCACAACTTACCCACAAAGGAAGAAGTGGAAAGATGAGGGAATTCCAATTCTTGTAAATCCAAGTAGTTGTCCTACTTTGGGTTCTCCGCCTCAGCCGGATAAGCATTAAAACCAGGTTCATCTTCCGGTGACTCTTCAGGAACATAGCCAAATGGACGTTGACAGTCCTTTTCAAATGTCTCATTTGGCAACAATGAGAACAATGGAAGTTAACACCGAGATAATTCAGACGCTGTGTATAAATAAAACCTCTCCAATCTATCTCTAAATTTTCTAAGAGTCCACCATGAATATCTACCTCAACGAGTATATTTTCCATACGCCTGTCACTGGAGTGCAAAGCCTATTCATCCGATTTTATGTAACGTCCCAACACGTTCCCAATTGCCTCCAAGGCTCTGAGATTCCACAAGTGAAGGGGGAGCCATGGAAGCAAGACCCACAAGTGTCTGAAGCTAAAATATTCTGGAGCAGGGTCAAACTTGAGTCTCCACCTCTTAAGCATCAGAAGTCCTCCATCGAATGCCCAGAACCCTTCCAAAATCCTGTTGGAGTCCTCCAGGGTGTGGAAAACAAAGCTGAACCACCCCCTCGGAATCGTAAGGAGAGTCAGAGAGTAACCCGGGACAAGAGCCCAGGTAGTTTCCATCCATGCAGTCACCGAGCTAAAATAGAAATGACGATAAGCTAACCTTCCAACAAGCACATAGAGCGCAAGTGAGCATAAGTCCTCCAACCCCATGTCCATTTCCAGGACCAAAGAACGTTTTATTCTCTTGGGTTTCCAAGATTTTTAAATGCGCTTTGGTAAATGTCGCTTCCTCTCCACCAGTCCTTCTATCACCACTGCAGAGCATCCAACCTCCTCTTCAATAGTACAAGAGGAACCCTTGGAAGAGTTCCAGTTGACACCACCTTTCATAGTAAATGGAGCTACCTTCTCTTTGATCGAATCGCTACCAGTAAACCTCAGAGCTTCTTTAACAACTGGAACAATAGAGAGCACTAGTATAGTGGAAAAGGTTTGGACAGCGCCGGAGGACGATGGAAACGCACCACAGGTTGGTGGATGCTTTGATGCAGCATTTACGTAGGATTTATAACCTCGGTTCCTACATATCTCGTCCACCGTAGATATGAAACTAGGGTGATCCCAAGGATCCCCTACCTCATCTCCCGATGGAACTCTGACATCCCCCATCATTTGAAATAAGTAGGACCTTTAAGACCCGAATCAATGCAGCCAATGAAAAACGTTAAGAAACGTGAAGTGGCACCCACAGTGGAACAACGTCCATTACATCCTGCAGGGAAGGACTATGAAAAGACATGAGAAATAAATGAAAGTAAACCTAGCCTCACAGTTCAATAACTGTAGAAACAACACCAAAAATTCAGGAAGTCGCTAAAATGTCGGAGAGCGAAAAGAAAACTACAGGCTAAGGTGACCCCACCAACAGCTAAACAAAAAGAAACTCGGCTAGAGAAAACAAAGTTCCAAAGGCTCGGCTACCATCACCAGAAGCTAGAAATGCATAATAGAGTCCCCTTCCTAACCCTCTCGCTAAGTTCCCACCTAAAAATAATTTGAAAACCCTCTACGCCAAGAAACCTACAAACGAACCTCACATTTACCTCCCCTTTTCAACTTGAGAATTTAAAATAGATTTATGATTAGAAGTTAGCACAATACAATTAATAACTTCTTCTGTGTACAATAGAGAACTTGAACATTGTTATGTCTTGGAATTAGGGATGGATTTTGATTCAACATATTTCTTCTAAAACATTTTAATTATAATTATTAAATATGATCAACAGTTTATTAAAGGATCATAAAAAAATAATAAAAAAATTTTATCTATATTTTATTGTTCTAAAACATTATAAAAAATAATAACAAGTCTGCATCTATACTTTATTGCTCTAGTTGACATTAAAATATTTAATGTACATTGAGCCCTCATCACAAGAGGATGTGGTATTTGACATGTTTTTAGAAAATGTGACGTAATATTATTTAATGAATTCAACATAGCATATATATATATATATATAATATTTATGTAAAAATATATGAATTATATTTATAAATATTATATTGTATCTAAAGAAGTAGGGTGTATTATTTATTTTAATATTTAGTAGAAAAATTTGTAAATATTTTGATTAAAATATGTTTTAGTACACATTTGTTTTTAGTGTAAATTTATGTAAATTTCAAATTTAATAATTTTGATATTTATATCTGTGTTGTAAAAATATTTCTTTATAAATATCATATTTACACTATTTTTATTTATATGTAAATATTGTGTTTTTATTTTTTTTGTTTTTATATATAATAATTTTTTTTATTAAGTGTATAAACTAATTCTTTTTTCATTATATAGTATATATTAAGTTTAGATGATAATATAATCTTAAAGTTTTACTTACTATTTTTTATTTATGTAAATAGATTTAATTACAATTTTTGTTATGATATCTTTA
>JZKD02S2167056.1:0-12938 GCA_000966675.3 Picea glauca | reverse complement strand
TCTGATGCACTACCACTCGAAGGGGTACCAATAGGGGTTACAAGGGTGGCCAACAGATGTGTGTTTAAGTACCACTTGTATTTCCTGTGTGTATGAATCCCCGACCATGGGTTTATGCGTGTGACGATAGATCTTTGTAGCTTAAAGACTCTAGAATACGTCTCTACCCTGAAAAAAAATTAACCCACAATTTTCTACTGAGGAAAGTGCTCTGATACCACTTGTAATACTCTAGATATAAAAAAGTATGCAGAACATAAATAAAATGCTAGAAATGGTAGATGAACAACAATATAACTAGAACAACACCACAATAATACCAAAATGATACAAGAATAACACGAAAAATAACACTTTGATTATTGAGAGTAATGTTCACTTGCCTCTTCAAAGGGGCAACCTCCGACAAATTAGAGCTCTATTACAATAATATCCAAGACAATAGTTCTCATACCCTCGACTCCTATTGATACTAAATATGTCTATCAAAAGAACCATCTAGAGGAAGATCCTTCTAGAAGTGGAAGATTCTATTAGGTCTTCTTACATTCGACTTATTCTTCCTTATTGCTAGGCCTTATTAATATTAACCTTTATTACATTGGAATATATTATTCTACCTACCTGAGGGGTTAGATCCCTAACACCGCCCTCGGTGGTCCTTGACATGTATTGTTGCAAAGTTATATATAAAGTGATGTGTGTGTAATGGCGGAGGGGTAGGGTCAGGGATAGGCCCCAGCCTGTGATCGTTTGCAAACCGTTTAACCCAGCTCTTATACATTGGCACGTGCAATTTGTTATAGGTATAGCCCCAGAGCATTACACCACCATATTACCATGTGACCCAGATGCAAACAGTTGACATAGATTTCAGTTGTTAGTGTTGGTCATTCAGGCTAGCTCGCCGATCAGGGTGCGGAACCAACGACTAGACCAGGGGCTAGAGCTAAGTTACAATGGGTGTGTGGAAGGTAAGCCCGAGGCCACATGGGTCCGAGCCATATGATCAGAGCTAGAATAGGAGGGGGGCCAACACACAACTACTAGTGTTTGGCCACATGGAGCGCTTACATATTCTCAAGGTCCCGGGGATAAGGGGTTGCACCCTAATATTAACAAGTTTTGGGTTTTTAAACATTATAATAAATATTTTATTGATTTTCTCAACAATTTTGAGAGATATTGGTCATTTTTGGAGGATCTTGGGCCCTTTTTGAGGCCAGATCTTGGGGGGAAGTTGGGAATTTGTTACCCACTTCAATCCTATATAAAACATAGGTTATTGAAGCCATGTATGGAAGTTAAGAATAGGAAAATGATGAAGGATTGATGAGCCAAAGCCATTTTTATGCAGGGAAGCCATTGAGGAGAGCACCTTTGCGGGCCATTTTTGGGAGCTCCATTCATCCGTTTTCAGTGCCGTCAATTTTGTTGGGTTCTTGAGATCTGCTAGAACATGACCAGATCAATTTGTAATCCTTTTGGAACTGTTAGGATGTACTTTTAAATCTTTGAACATAAATTAGAAAGCCTCACCCGACAAAGGCCCTGAGATGTAGGCGAGATTGTCGAACTCCGTTATCAAATTATCTTGTTATGGTTTGTTGTTTCATTATGATTACTTTTAGATTTGTATATGTTTATATGGATGCCATGTTTCTTCATTAATTATTCCTCTTTCATCAGTTTTCGTAAATGATTAATTAATTCATGCTTTAAAACTCAACCATTTTCGTTAAAAGATATTTTCGAATCAGCAAGGTATGGAATATATTTGTGAACTCTGGTACTGCTTGGTCTCTTTCCTACCAAAGTGTGGTCCATTTTGTATACAAGTCATCATAATTTCCGATAGGGTAGTATTGTTCCTTAATAGCATCCCTGAAGGACTCCCAGGTGACCACGACTATAAATAATGAGGGTTCCTCTGTTTCCTTTTGCTCACATAAAGTATCCCACCAATATTTGACATGGGGAATTCCTTTGAGGAGAAAAAAAGTAATCTTTTCTCTATTCGAAAAGTTATGGACAGAAAAATACCCTTCTAGCAAATTCAACCATTTGTCTACAACATCTACGTCTATATGACCTTTAAATATAGGAATATCAAAGTTGATTTGTACCTTGAAGGGTGCGGTGCCTCCGCTCAAGGAATATGTGTCACCAGTTGGTAATCACCAGAGAATTTGCGCAAAACTATCCATCATTGCGTTCCTCTGTTGCGTGAGGGATTCCTCAAGAAACATTTTTAAAGGATCTCATGTCCCATCGTCTTTCTTTTCTCCCTCCATGAGAGGTCACTTGGGCACGCGAGAGACTTTTTCCTCAAGAGAAACAAGCTCGAGACCCAACTCTTTGTACCTTGACCTCATCGGGGACATGCATTAAGAACAACAAGGAGAAGACCACTCTGATACCACTGATCCAGATTTTATGAGAAGAACTAAATGAACTTAGATTATTATTATCTTTAACACAGAAACACAATGGATAATAACAAAGATACAGTAAAACTAGCTTCTATTCAATAAAGAAATATGTTGAAACTGTAAAATGCAGACTGAAAACAAGCTTGCAAGAATGGTGGCGGCTTATCTCTGAGAAGAGATGTGACGATTATGCTCATTAGAAAGAACATGGTTACAATGAGGCTCTCCAAGCCCTTTTTACAATAAACAAGAATTCCAAAATGCTAGACATCCAAAAACCTAACCCTAGGAGATGAAGCGCCAAAAGTCATGTGGGCCCCATTGGGGTAAGTTAGTACATCAACTTCCCAGGGTTGTAACTTTTGCATACGATCTTATTTTTAGGCGCATGATATCCCATTGGAAAGGTCTATCCGAGGAATACACATGTTTCCATCAAACTCTAATTTGGTCCACAGTCTAATTGTGACGAGCCCAAAAAATGTTGTTTAGGGCCTCAAAACGGCCCCGGAAGTCGGGGACCTAAAAACTAGGAAAAAACTATCAAACTGGAAAACTACCATAATGAGCCAATTGGAATAGGTGGGAGGCCACCGACATCCATCTGGATCAGAAGGTTAGTGGTGGAATTTGGTAGCTACAATGCATAGGGAAGTGATTAAATTTGAGAACCAAATTCCTCATCATTGGGTATTTTGGCCATCAAATATGATTAAAAAACACCTTACCTTCCGATCATCGAACACATAAAATATGCTTAAATATGTTTTATTATACAGTCCAAACCATCCAAACCATCACATTACCAAGTGAAAACAGTTTCCAAATTCCAACACTGGCTAGTGTTCACCTCCCCCCATAGACAATGAGTTTCATTTATGCAGTGTATATTGGGCCAGGTCCCCCATGCTCTAGGGTTTGTGCCCAAACCTATGCCCCACAAGAACTTTGTCTTAAAGCATGTCAACCACAACCGCAAACATGGTTTGAAAGTATTAGGTATATGTTTTGAAATTCTTGAGAGATGACTAAGTGTTATTAGTGTAAACAAATATTCCAGTCTTGTCCAAATACATAATGCCTATTAAAACGTAGATGGAAAAGTTGTCCTACAACGCATTTTTTTACCAACCCTTTGCACCTATGTCTTAGTTATGGAAAATTGTGATGATGTATCCTTGTAAAAAAACCAAAAAAAAACATTGTGATTCTTGATTACCTTTTAATGGGGTATGGACTATATGTGCTTGTAAGAAATCCAAGAAAATTAGTATATTGATTATCTTTTCTATTGAAGGTGTTAATTTTGTATCTTTATAATAAAATCCAAGAGAATTGATGTGATACTTAAATGTGTTGTAACATAAGTGTTGAATGGATGTGAGATGTGAATTGGTAAGAAATACAAAACATATACATGATGTTTAAAGTATTGTGATGGAAATGTTGATTATTTGTTATTCTAATAAATAAATAATATAACACATAATTAATTACTTTAGTAAATTAAAACCAAGTTTAGAAATAATACATGAATATTTTGTTATGTTATATGTTTAAAGATATTGTATGCTTCTTTATTCTATGAAACGGTAAAAGAAGACATAAAATATGTAAAATAATAAAAGTTCATATTATTTTATTATATACACGTGTCGTTTTATATGAATTATTAAAAAAAAAATGAAAGAAAAGAATATCACTGTTTCATAAAATAATAAAAGTTAATATTATTATCTTTTTATTATTTTATTATATACACGTTCGTTTTATATGAATTATTAAAAAAAAATGAAAGAAAAGAATATCCATGTTTCTTTTCAATTAGGAGTATGTTGGAATATAACAATTTCAAGTTGAATTATGGAAACATCATGATTTTCTAAAATTTTCCATAATATTTCATATGTTAGTGTTTTGTTATAAGGAAATGACATGGCAGACATATTTATAAAGTGAAATGCATGAATGTAAAGAGAATTTTGAGTATGTTTTTTCAATTATATAAAATTGATATGATATCCATTGATAAATGAAATATTTATTTAACATATTTCATGGAATTTTCAATTTTATAGTTTAAACGTTTTACTGTTGATTTTTTCGAGATAGGGGTTTTTTAGTGGAAGATTAGTGACATGTTTGAATGTTTAGGTATTGAGGTGATCATAGCTAACATATCAAAACATGAATGTGATGCATAAGATGGTAACTTTCAACCTTTAGTCCATATACATTATAATCACATCTATCTGACCATATATGTTATTAATGCCTTCACACACGTCTTGCACAATCCTATGATTCATGGACAATTTGTTAAGATGATGAAGATAAAGGTGCCTTCCTTTGTCAAAATGATGAAGAAAACGAAAAAGGCATGAAGAATTAAAAGAATGTTTATTTTATTGAAAAAAAAAATGAATGGAGAATCAAAAAGGAAGATTGGTGTACAATTGCTGAAGATGATAGATAAATAAATAAATATAAAATGAATGGAAAATAAAAAAGGAAAGGGAAGGGAAAGGTTGGTAGATAAATGGTGAAGAAGACAAAGGTATTATTGGTGAAGATGATAAATAAATAAATAAAATGGATGAAAAATAAAAAAGTAAAAGGAAGGGAAAGCTTGGTAGATAAATGGTGAAGAAGACAAAGGTATTATTAATGTATATAAATTTACTCATGTCAATCACTCAATGTTGATGAAGACAAGTTTACTTAGGTCAATCACTCAAAGGTACTATTGGTGTACATAAGTTTACTTAGTTCAATCACTGCTTGATAGTTGGTGGACATACACCATGTGATTCCTTGACTCATCACTRCAATGAATGAATTACTCAACCACCTCCACTCAATATTGTCTCCTCTCATCTTATCATAAATAGAGAAGCTCTTGTAATTACACAGATCAAACTTACTCAACCACCTCCACTCAATATTGTCTCCTCTCATCTTATCATAAATAGAGAAGCTCTTGTAATTACACATCAAACTTACTCAACCACCTCCACTCAATATTGTTTCCTCTCATCTTATCATAAATAGAGAAGCTCTTGTAATTACACAGCAGATCAAAGAGATCATTCTCACCTTTATTCAATCCCACACATGGGTCAATGTACTACCCAATAACGCTTTGAAATGAGGCCCTATGCATGGGTCAATGTACTACCCAATAACGCTTTGAAACAAGACCCTAATGCTATATCATTTACAAATTTATGACTCAATTGAAAAGGATTGTTGTTTTTAAAGTTAGTTTAAATAATTTATTTTAAAAATAGAAAAGTAATTATGTTAAAATTATTTTATAATTAAATTATTTTAATCAAATATTTTTTAATTATGAAGATATGGCTTATGCATCTACCAATTTAAAATAAAAAGTCAGTCTTTGAGAATATGGTCATTCTCATAATATATGAATGAATTATTTTGTGCGATCATTCCAACCCTAAAACACCAGATTGTATAGAACTTCGCAGTTAAGTGCGCTTGGGTTAGAGTAGTACTGGGATGAGTGATTTCTCGGGAAGTCCTAGTGTTGCACCCTATAAGGTACCGGAGTATGGAGTATGACTTTAAAAACTATTTCTGATTAGCTAAGAGCTTGACTAGCAAAATGCTTAGTAAATAGTACTGATTCCAAACTACTCCCAGTTACAAACCACCAACACTACTTTATAGGTGGCTAGGTTACAGGTTCTTATATGTATATACAGTAGTGTATACAAACTATGGTTTAGAAGTATATATGATATGTGTATATAAGAAGATTTACCTAATTTGGAAAATAAATGAATGAATTATTTGCTTTTAATATTTTTTTAAAATATTATATTATGTTTATCTTTTTTACTTTTATAATATTAAATATATTTTTTTATTTTCATTTAAAAAAATATTTTAAATGTTATTAATTTTTTAATAAAATTAGGAGCTTTCAATTACAATGTAATTATGAGAAAGCTTAGAAAAATAAACATATTTATCCTATAATAAATGGGTTATTTTATTATTAAAAGGATTATTATTGTATATAGAACATAGTATAATGAAGTTTATATAAAATTATTTCAAAACATTATCCATTTGTCATATTTACCTGATAATATGATAACCTACCTCCAACAGCGACGGAAAGTGACATTTTATTTTGGAATAATGCCATTTGAAGACGTTTCGAACGACTAGGGGGAATGTCCGGCTGGACTCGCTAGTCTTGCTGCAATTGCTGGCTGGTGGGCAGAAGAAGGCTAGCTGGCTGACCTAGCTGGGATCAATTATTTGATCGCTGGCTGGGCTGGGCTGGGGCCTAGTCAATAGCTGCTCAATCAATTCGTTCATTTATGATTAATTGAACAATCACTTTGACTTTTTTTAATAAATATATGAAAATAGCTGGCATAGAGTATTATAGGTAATTGTAGTTTTAAAGAACCCTCTTGATGTAAGATGTATTATAATTGTAATTGTTGTAAGATTAGGGTTTTTTTCTAAATTTGCTAGATGCTTAATTTTTTAAGATTTATTTATTTTTCTTGAATAAATAAATAAAATCATAGTTTCATTATAAATAACAAAATTACATTTTTTTTTTTAGATGTGTTAACTACATTATGTGTTATTCATCATTAGTCTTTTCTTTTTCCTTCAAGTCATACGGATTGTTTCAAAATATTACATCTAAAAGATCCATTACATCCATTAAAGGTCTAGATAAATATCTAGTTAAAAACTAAAAACATGTATCATAAGAAATGAGAATCTAATGATATTGAACTAAAATAAAGGGGCATTACAATATTTTAAAGAAAGACCAATTGTATACTTCTATATAATCCAACTACCTTCTTCGAAATCTAATCCAACTTTTGATAGTCCATCTATAATCTTATTTCTTTCTCTATAAATGTGTGTAAAATTTACACTAGTAAAAGAAGAACAAAATGACTTGACCTCATAAAAAATCAGCTATAAGACATAGTTTTCCATGTTGCAAATCTCCTTCATCAAATTTACAAAAACCAACGATTCATCGAAGATTTGAAAATTTTGGTGCCTTATTCAACTTTTTGTATCACTAATATTTTTAGAGACATCAACTCAACAAAATTATTTGAGCTACTACCAAGTCCTGCTTTATATTCGAAATAATGATCATTCAATAGAAGGACTCCCCTAGCTTCACAAACAATACTTCCACCTTAACTAGCACCATCAGAATAAGCTCAACATCATGATTTACCAATTAGTTCTTCCCTAATAACCTTAGTAGGTTTCATCTTTGATACTCAATTAAAGCCTTCCAAAAAACATAATCTTTGAGTAGCACATTTATAAGACGAGACATACCTATTCATAAAAAAAATGTGCATTTCACACTAGCGATATTCCCACAGAAGAGCAATTATACTTCTTAATCTCATAGGTTCCACACCATTTTTGCATGAAATATTTATTTTAACATGTTTCGTGGAATTTTTAATGTCATAGTTTAAACGTTTTACTGTTGATTTTTTTGAGAATATTTGTCTGAAATTTGGCGAGAAATAGTTAAATCCATAGATTTGAGTGATTATTTCTGTATAATTTGAATGCCCCAGGGTTTTTTTAGCATGCTGAATCCATTTCTGCATTCATAAATGGATTTTAAAGAACAAAAGATAGTGATTTCGTGTTAGACAACGCCATTTTTAACTATACATTTTTTTTCCATGTTTAATTAATAAAATAATAAACACACTACACTGTTTTAGTGGGAGATTAGTGACACGTCTGAATGTTTAGGTATCGAGGCGATCATAGCTAGCATACCAAAACATGAATGTGATGCATAAGATGGTAACTTTCAAACTTTAGTCCATGTACATTATAATCACATCTCTCCGACCATGTACGTTATAAATGCCTTCACACAAGTCTTGCATGACCCTATCCTTCATGGAAAAATTGGTCAAGATGATGAAGACAAAGGTGCCTTCCTTTGTTAAAATGATGAAGAAAACGAAAAAGATGAAAAAAAAATGTCTTTCTTCTTGAAAAAGAAAATGCATGAAGAATTAAAAAGAATGTTTCTTTTATTGAAAAGTAAATGAATGGAGAATTATAAAGGAAGATTGGTGTACAATTGGTGAAGATAATAAATAAATAAATAAATAAATGGAAAATAAAAAAGAAAAAGGAAGGGAAAGGTTGGTAGATAAATGGTGAAGAAGACAAAGGTATTATTGGTGTATATAAGTTTACTTAGGTCAATCACTCAATGTTGATGAAGACAAGTTTACTTAGGTTAGTCATTCAAAGGTACTATTGGTGTACATAAGTTTACTTAGGTCAATCATTGCTTGGTAGTGGGTGGACATAGGCGAGCAATATCCAGCCTGCTGTAGAGTCATTAAGACTCTGTCAGTGCATGGATATTCTCACATGTATCCGGATAACGGCTGCATATGCATCAGCACATGGTGAGCAATATACAGCCTGTTGCAAAGTCATTAAGACTCTGTCAGTGCATGGATATTCTCACATGTATCCGGATAATAGCTGCATACGCATCGACACATCACCGCATGGACCATGCGATGGTCCTGGCATGTTAGACATGCATATTCCCATCGCATGCACGATCTCCTCCACGTCAGCGCTTGGATCCAACAACCCTTGGCCCCCTGCATCGTTTTTGTTTTCCATTTACTGCTTAATGGATGCATGTAAGTCTTGAATAATGGATGCATGGTTTTTGAGGTGATCTGGGATCCACCGTCTTTTTGTACTCTGATGGATTGGGTAGATTTCGTGGGAGGTCGAGGCACGGAGAGAAATATCCATCATTCATCTCGAGTTTAATTATCCATCTGCCCACACTCTGGTTCTCAACATATCTAGAACCGATTTCATTCAGCTGGGTTTTCTTCCGTCTTCCGAAAAAGATCGCGATCCTTCTTTGCTGGTTTGTTGACCGAGATCTTCTTAGGCGTGGGGAATCTTCCAAGCTCATCTGGATATAGGTAAATTTTAAACTCTAATTACCCCGTCATATCAAATCGAGTCGAGCCTCTATTTTATGGGAAAAAAATGCTATTTTGAGGGTTAATTCGGTTAGTTTGACCCTATTCAAACTCTGCAAAAATATTCAAACTCTGCCCTGCCTGCTATCATATCCATTATTCAAACTCAAGAAAACTAGATATTGCTCACCGTCAATGTCTCGCACCTCACATCGGGTTTCTGGTTTTTACCGTTTCGTCACACCTTACGCACGCACGAGGGTTGTTAGACGTAACTTTGTCATGGCATCCACCATTTTTTAACTCCTGATTATCTGAAAATAACAACAAGTTTCAGTCAACTACCATTTGTATTTATTTTCAGTTGTATTATCAGCATGTGAAAATGGCAGCGCCGTTTCTTTTATATTTACTGCTGGCCGATGTATCCTGATTTAAATTTAAAGTGTTTTCTGAAATTTTCATTAACTTTGGGTCATATGCACACCCAAGCTATTGGAACCCCATTGCGGTGCTCATAAAAAATCATCAATGTGTAAAGTTGATACTACATTCAAAAGAAGACATAATTATATTTATATTTAAACTGTAAGCATTCAAATGATGCTGAATAAATGAATATGATTAATGATAAATATGTACTCACCCCATACTTATTGGTGCTAAATTTTGAATCCATTGATATAAGATTATTGTGTGAGTGTTTGATCATCATTGAACACATCCACTTTTTTTGTATGCCTATTATAAAGGGAATGTTTTGAATAACATCTTGTTTTTGGTAGAAAAAAAAACTCTCGGGAGAATCGTTGTACCAACACTCCACACTCGTTGGATCACTTTCGTCNTTAACCTCATAGGTTCCACACCATTTTTGCATGAAATATTTATTTAACATGTTTCGTGGAATTTTTAATGTCATAGTTTAAATGTTTTACCGTTGATTTTTTCGAGAATATTTGTCTGAAATTTGGCGAGAAATAGTTAAATCCATAGATTTGAGTGGTTATTTCTGTATAATTTGAATGCCCCAGGGGTTTTTAGCATGCTGAATCCATTTCTACATTCATAAATGGATTTTAAAGAACAAAAGATAGTGATTTCGTGTTAGACAATGCCATTTTTAATTATACAATTATTTTCCATGTTTAATTAATAAAATAACAAACACACTACACTGTTTTAGTGGGAGATTAGTGACACATCTGAATGTTTAGGTATTGAGGCGATCATAGCTAGCATACCAAAACATGAATGTGATGCATAAGATGGTAACTTTCAACCTTTAGTCCATGTACATTATAATCACATCTCTCCGACCATGTAYGTTATAAATGCCTTCACACAAGTCTTGCAYGACCCTATCCTTCATGGAMAAATTGGTCAAGATGATGAAGACAAAGGTKYCTTCCTTTGTTAAAATGATGAAGAAAACGAAAAAGATGAAAAAAAMATGTCTTTCTTCTTGAAAAAGAAAATGCATGAAGAATTAAAAAGAATGTTTCTTTTATTGAAAAGTAAATGAATGGAGAATTATAAAGGAAGATTGGTGTACAATTGGTGAAGATAATAAATAAATAAATAAATGGAAAATAAAAAAGAAAAAGCAAGGGAAAGGTTGGTAGATAAATGGTGAAGAAGACAAAGGTATTATTGGTGTATATAAGTTTACTTAGGTCAATCACTCAATGTTGACGAAGACAAGTTTACTTAGGTTAGTCATTCAAAGGTACTATTGGTGTACATAAGTTTACTTAGGTCAATCATTGCTTGGTAGTGGGTGGACATAGGCGAGCAATATCCATCCTGCTGTAGAGTCATTAAGACTCTGTCAGTGCATGGATATTCTCACATGTATCTGGATAACGGCTACATATGCATCAGCACATGGCGAGCAATATCCAGCCTGCTGCAGAGTCATCAAGACTATGTCAATGCATGGATATTCTCACATGTATCCGGATAACATTTGCATACGCATCGACACATCACTGCATGGACCATGGGATGGTCCTGGCATGTTAGACATGCATATTCCCATCGCATGCACGATCTCCTCCACGTCAGTGCCTGGATCCAACAACCCTTGGCCCCCTGCGTCATTTCCGTTTTCCGTTTGCTCCTTAATGGATGCATGTAAGTCTTGACTAATGGATCCATAATTTTCAAGGTGATCCAGGATCCGTCGTCTTTTTGTACTCTGATGGATTGGGTAGATTTTGTGGGAGGTAGAGGCGCGGAGAGAAATATCCATCATTCATCCCGAGTTTAATTATCCATCTACCCACACTCTGGTTCTCAACATATCTAGAACTGATTTCATTCAGCTGGGTTTTCGTCCGTCTTCCGAAAAGGCTCGTGATCCTTCTTTGCTGGTTTGCTGACCGAGATCTTCTTAGGCATGGGGAATCTTCCAAGCTCATCAGTATATAGGTAAATTTTAAATTTGAATTACCTCGTCATATCAAATCGAGTCGAGCCTCTATTTTATGGAAAAAAAATGCTATTTTGAGGGTTAATTCGATTATTTTGACCCTATTCAAACTCTGCAAAACTATTCAAACTCTGCCCTACCTGTTGTCATATCCATTATTCAAATTCGGGAAAACTGGATATTGCTCGCCGTCAATGTCTCGCACCTCACATCGGTTTTTTGTTTTTTACCATTTCGTCACACCTTATGCATGAACGAGGGTTGTCAGATGTAACTTTGTCATGGCATCCACCATTTTTAAACTCGCGATTATCTTAAAATAATAGCAAGTTTCAGTCAACTACCATTTGTATTTATTTTCAGTTGTATTATTAGCATGTGAAAATGGAAGCACCATTTCTTTTATATTACTACTGACCGATGGATCCTGATTTAAATTTAAAGTGTTTTCTGAAATTTTCATTAACTTTGGATCATATGCACACCCAAGCTATTGGAACCCCATTGCGGTGTTCATCAAAAATCATCAATGTGTAAAGTTGATACTACATTCAAAAGAAAACATAATTATATTTATATTTAAACTGTAAGCATTCAAATGATGTTGAATAAATGAATATGATTAATGATAAATATGTACTCACCCCATACTTATTGGTGCTAAATGTTGAATCCATTGATATAACATTAATGTGTGAGTGTTTGATCATCATTGAACACATCCACTTTGTTTGTATGCCTATTATAAAGGGAATGTTTTGAATAACATCTTGTTTTTGGTAGAAAAAAAAGCTCTCGGGAGAATCGTTGTACCAACACTCCACACTCGTTGGATCACTTTTGTCCTTCACATATTCTAACCTTTTAATATCATTGTAAATGTTTAAGATATCTTGTCTTGTCATTAAGGAATCTCGACTTATCCCTGTGAACAATTCACCAGATTCATGTTGTACGTCTGATGTGAACTTGTCCCATATCATCGTAACATTAAAACCATTTTCAATCAAATGTGCGACACTATCTCGTATATCCATGGTCAAATGTGGTGCATAA
>JZKD02S2167034.1:25667-42641 GCA_000966675.3 Picea glauca | reverse complement strand
TGTGATCCCTTTTGGGTACTAGGGATGTAACAAGTGGTATCAAAGCTTCAATCAAGCTTTGTTGGTGTTTTTTTGTTAGGTCTTAAAAATAAAAGAGAGAAGAAAATGACAATCAGTTACTATCGTTTCACCGATCAGGGTTGAGTTTCAAGAGAAATTCCATATCTTTATCAATGAAAAGAGAGAGAGATTATAACTACAATTGAAGGGAAAAGGGTATGTGGATTCCATAAACCTAGAATATTATGGAATACACATACCCTTTTCCATAGAATATACTAACTAGATCCAAAAACCAAAGACATGAAATATGGTACTACACATATTATAATATATTATCAACGAAAAAAACAAGCTAAATGAAATTTGGACATTTGAACAAAAATTTACAAGTTAAATGAGTACATCAATAAAAATAACATACTAACCCTGCAAGTTCAAAATCTGAGCTATGTAGATCGAGAATTGGATTTGTTCAACCGGTGGGTGATGGAAAAAATAAACATCTCAAACAAAAGCCAAGAACAGTGTTGCAATTATAGCAATTGTGTCGCAAAGTCTCTTAAAGTCACGCATATATAGATCAAATAGTCAACTATCCATTAACATCGACCAATGAGATAGGCAAAATGTTCATCGCTATTTCCACAAACGTTCATCTCTATTGCCATGAACGTTCGTTGCTATTACGATGAAAATCCTGACTAGATTAAAAAAATATTTTCATGGATATTGGGACAAACTTTCGTGGCAATATCGACGAAAATCCCACCCTGTTTAAAAAAAAGATGAAACTAGTGGAAGCGTGGAAAATTTTCATGGAATAATCCGCCCATATGTAGTAGTGAATGGCTACATGGATTTTTTGGAAGAGGGATGATGCAGGAGCATCGTAGCCAAGCCAGCAAAGGAGGTGCAGCGGAAGACAACTAGAATTGTACTAGCGCACGTTTTGAGGAAATTTGATTTAAAAGAAAAAAAAAGCATTAATGTAAAATCTGGGGGAATAAATTTGCATTTATGTTTTGTGATTGTAAACAGATCTGGAGCAGTTGATCTCATCTATCGAATTAATAGAGGCATTAAGTGTATTAAATGTAAACGTAGTTGTATTTTTAATTATGATTAGATAGTTTAGAGTTGTAGGAGGGAAAACAGAAGTATATAAACCCTCGTTTGTATCATTGTATTATTATAAATTCTGTATGTTGTTGAGTGGAGAGTAGAGAGATAAAGAGAAGAAGAACACAGAAAAGAACCCATGTATAGGACCACTTGAGTTAATATATGAAAGCTTGACTCAATTTCGTGGTGTTATTATGTTTACTGTTTACACCTATTAAATGGTATGTTTACAGTCGTTTTGTTTCTCTGTTACACATTTATTTCAATGTTGTGTGTATGCTTGTGATTTCATTTTAAATGTGTGAAGTCTGTGAGAGAGGAAGAATGAGTTTCAATTGTTTCTCTTCCTGAGATTCCTGCAAAGAGTGTAGTGAACGTCTGTAAGGTGTGCGTTGATGATGGTCTGAGTTTTATCTCAAAAAAATCAGGAGAGATACTGTTGTTCTCATACAAATAGAAGTGTAGGTGAAGCACAAAGTTGTGCAAGGTGTGCGCAGGTTGGGTGGGGCCTTGGATTTTATCAAATCAAGAGGAAGATTGAAGGACTGTTGTTGCAAGGAGTGCACATAATCGAAGATTCAAATAACCAAAGGTTATTTGCAATAGCCGCAAAGAGTGTGAGCAGGAAACCTTTTGGAAGCCTTGAGCTTGAAACTGAGAGCTCAGAAGGGATAGAACCTTCAAAGTATTCAAAGGGAAATGGAGGTCGATATTGTCTCATAGAAGTCAATCTCGGGAGGAATAGAGGTCGTTGGATTGGAATCAACAAGGAGCATTGATTTCTTCCTTGAACTTCATCGTTTCAGAGTTTAGGCATCAGAGAATATTGTGACTCATATTCGAGAGTTTCAAACTCCTGATTCACGAAGTCCCAAGAGAACCAAGACCATTAGATCACGGGGAGATTTAAGCCGTTGATTTGCAACAAGGGTATATTGTTGTTTCGAAAATCCGCAGAGAGAGCCGTTGCATAATAGTTCACCAATACACGAAGATCTGGGTGCCAAAAAGTTTGGGCCCGAGTTTTAGACAAAGGTCGCATTGGAGAGAAGTTAAGGGAGGTGTTAGAGACCTGTTAGCCCTTTCGGGTTTTAGAGATCGGAGAATCAAGGGGGACTCACACTAGGAGTTGTGAGGTTGTGAATTCCAAAACACCTTTTCAGGTAAAGGTTATGGTCATAGTTGTTGGTCACATGGGTGAGAGTTAGCTCCTTGTGGTAATTCACACAAGCATAACTCATAAGGACCTGTGGATATGCACTTGTGTGTGTGTGATTTCCTATGGGGAAATTAAGGAGTCAATTCGACTCAAGGAGGAGGATAAGAATGATCCTAATATCGGGAGGTGGCGTAGAACCTATCGAGGTAGGGGTGCTATGTCAAGAGTGGTATCAAAGCCATCAATTTTCTTTTTGTTTTCTACAAGGAATAGATTGAAATAATGCCACTAAGAAGGAGAGAAATACCTATGCTCGATCCAACCATGGAAAGGGAGATGAGGGAACTTCGTTCTCGACTAGATGCTATGGAGACAACATAGAGACGAGCTACTGATACTAGATATGTCAGTGAGGTTGAAAGTGAAAATGAAGCTGGAGCTGGAGAAGAAGAATTTGCAGTTAAATATGTTGCAGAAGAACGTCTATTCAGAGTTGTTGCAAGGATATGTGCCAGGGAAAAAATGGACATTCCAATGTATGAAGGCAACTTAGATGTTGAGGAACTGCTAGATTGGTTTAGATCTCTCGACAAATACTTCGACTATGAGGATGTCGAAGATGATAAGAAAGTTACCCACACAGTCACTAGACTGAAGGGACATGCAACACTGTGGTGGGATGAACTGCAGGCTGACAGGTGTTGCAAAGGAATGCAGAGAATCAAAATTTGGGATATGATGGTCGCAAAGATGAAAGCCAAGTTTATACCCATCGATTACCAAATCAACCTGTTTCGTAGAATGCAAAATTTGAGATAGGAAGGGATGACAGTGAAGGAATACATTGAAGAGTTCTACAGATTAAACATTAGAGCAAATCATCTGGAATGTGATGATGCAAAGGTTTCCAGATACCTGAATGGATTGAGATATGAGCTTCAAGATGAGATAAGCATGCTATCCATCAAGAATGTGGATGATGCTTATCAAATGACTTCGAAGGCTGAGGAAAAATTGGCCCGAAAGCAAGGTCAAAGAGGTTGGGGAAGAAGTGAGAGCAGAGGAAAATAAGTTTCCCAGAACATAATACAAAATCCCCAGGGCGAAGAGAAGAAACCCCATACTCAAACAGAAAGGGGGGGAAGTTCCCAAGGAAGGCAATATGCTGATAAGAATGCGTTTCCTCGAGCAAGAGGAAGAGGAAGAGGCCGAGGAGGCGAAATGAAATATTTTGGCTGTGGAAAGATAGGACATAAATATTTCGAATGTCATGATAGGAAAGGATATGGAGGTGAAGCTCTCATTTCCGTAGCACAAGGGAGAAATGTTGAGGCAGAAGATGTAGAAGGTGGAAGGTCACTAATGATGAGGAATTTTTTCTTGAAGCCAGAGAGGGAGATGGAAAATCCAGTCCAGAGGAACAGTTTGTTCAGAACTTCTTGCAAGACCAAGGATAGGGTATGCAAGGTAATAGTGGACAGTGGAAGTACATACAATTTAGTATCCACAGAAATGGTGAAGAATCTAGAATTGGAAACAGTTACACATCCGAGCCCATATAAAGTTTCATGGCTACAAAAAAGGCATCAGGTAATTGTCACTAAAAAGTGTTTAGTTGAATTCAAGATAGGGAGATATAGGGATGAAATTTTATGTGATGTTATTCCCATGGACGTCTGTCATCTTTTGTTGGGAAGACCATGGAAATATGACAAGAATGTTGTTCATGATGGGAGAAAGAACACATATACCTTGGAGAAGAATGGTAGGATACACATGTTGCTGCCAATTAAGGATAAGGAGGTAAAAACAGAGGTGAGCAATACTATACTTCTCATGAGTGGGAAGGAGCTTCTTGATGAAGTCAAGAAAGAAGAAGACAAGCAGTTTTTTGTGGTTAGAAAACCCAGAGTTGTCTTGACCAGTACCAAGATTGATGATCTATAGGAGAAAATTCAAGAACTGCTGGAAGAGTTCGTTGATATTGTGGTGGACGAATACCTTGTTCGTTGCCGCCCATCAGGAGCATAAGTCATCATATTGATCTTATACCGGGGGCAAGTTTACCAAACAAAGAAGTGTATAGATAGATGTCGCAGGAGAATGAAGAGGTCAAGAAGCAAGTTTAGGATTTGATGGATAAAGGGTTGGTTAGAGAAAGATTGAGTCCATGCATTGTACCTACAGTGTTAAGTCCAAACAAGGATGGTGGTTGGAGAATGTGTACAGACTCGAGGACCATAAATAAAATCACCATCAGGTATAGATTTCCTTTACCCAGGATGGATGACTTGATGGATTGCTTGAGTGGAGCAATTTTTTTTTCAAAGATTGATTTAAAAAGTAGATATCAGCAGATCAGAATGAGGGAAGGTGGTGAGTGGAAGACAACATTCAAGATGAATGAAGGGTTGTATGAATTTCTTTTCATTCCATTTGGCTTGACGAATGCACCCGATACTTTTATGAGGCTGATGAACGAAGTATTAAAAGATTTCATTAGTAAATTTGTAATCATGTATCTTGATGATACAATGATCTTCAGTAAAACAGAGGAAGAACACCTAAAACATTTAACTGCAGTAATGAAGAGGTTGCAGCAAGAGAAGTTGCTGATCAATCTGAAGAAATCATCTTTCATGAAGACAAAACTCATTTATTTGGGGTTCGTGATCTCTATGAATGAGTTAAAAATGAATCTTGAAAAGGTAAGAGCGATCAAATATTGGCCATCACGGAAGAGTACTTTTGAAGTTACAAGCTTCCATGGACTTGCCAGTTTTTACAGGAAGTTCATTAGAAATTTCAGTGGGATATCTGCACTAATGATGGACACGGTCAAGAAAAGACACAAATCTTTTCATTGGACAGAGGAAGGAGAGAAGAGTTTCCAATTGCTGAAAGCCAAAATAACTGAACAACTAGTTCTGGTTTTGCCAGATTTCAGCAAAACATTTCAAGTCAGGTGTGATGCAAGTGGATTTGTGATTGGAGTGGTCTTAAGCCAAGACAGTAGGCCGATTGCATATTTCAGTGAGAAACTGAACGAAACCAAGATGAAGTATTCCACATATGACAAGGAGTTTTATGCGGTCATACCAGTGCTGAAAAAGTGGAGACATTACTTGATTCCAAAGGATTTTGTCTTGTACAATGATACCCATGCTTTACAATTCATAACTCGACAGAAGAAATTGAACCAGAAGCATGCAAAATGGGTTGAATACATGCATAATTTTACTTTTGTTATAAAGCATATTTCTGGAACCGTTAACAAAGTTGCTTATGCTTAGAGTAGGAAGTGTTTGATTCTACAGAAATTCAGAGTAAAGACCTTAGGTTTTGATAACCTCAAGGAAATGTACAGGAATGATGCAGATTTTAAAGAAGCTTATGAAGCGTGTGAGAATCCAGTTCTCAAGGATATAAGCCAATGGACTGAATATATGATTCAGGATGGATTATTATTCAGAAGTAATCAATTGTGTATACCGAAATTCTCGATGAGAGAGAACCTCTTGAAGGAGAAGCATAGTGGAGGATTGGTTAGACATTTCGACCACAATAAGACTTTCGCACAACTGAATGGCTCATATTATTGGCTAGGGATGAGGAAATATGTCAAGAAATTCATGAATAGGTGTAGATTTTTCCAGCATGCAAAAGGGAAAAGATAGAATACAAGGTTGTATCAACCATTTCCAGTGCCAGAGAAACCATGGGATGCGGTAAGTATGGATTTTGTGTTAGGACTACCAAGGACACAAAGAGGTTGTGACTCAATCTTTGTGGTAGTCGATAGATTTTCTAAAATGGCACATTTTATACCATGTTAGAAAACCAGTGACGCAACACATGTGGCCAATCTATTTTTCAAAGAAGTTGTTAGACTTCACGTCTTACCCAAGAGTATTGTATCGAACAGGGATACCAAATTTGTTGGTCATTTCTAGAGGAACCTATGGAAGAATCTAGGGAATAATTTATCTTTTAACTCGAAATATCATCCTCAGATGAATGGAGAGACTGAGGCAGTGAATCGAAGTTTGGGATATCTATTGAAGATTTTGGTGACTGAACATCATAGCCAATGGGATCAGATTCTTCCACAAGCAGAATTTGCATACAACGATTCAATCAACAGGAACATAGGACAAGCCCATTTCAGATAATGTATGGAATGTCGCTGAGGGGAGTCTCTAATTTGAAGGAATTAGAGAAGAATGAATTTAGGAGTGCCAGTGCAGAGGATTTTGCAGCAGAAATGCAGGAGCTCCATAGTGAAATCAGAAAGCGATTGGAGAATTCCAACTAGGAATATAAGCGTAGAGCAGATCAACACAGGAGAGAACTTTAATTTGAAGTTGGTGATTTGGTTGTGGTGCAGCTCAGAAAAGAAAGATTCCCAAGAGGAACATATAATATACTAAAGATGAAGAAAATTGAACCATGTAAAATCTTAAGAAAGTTTGAGGCAAATGCTTATGAGATAGAGTTGTCAGATGATGTGGGCATCTCACCCATATTCAAATTTGTGGATCTGTACCCTTATAGAGTAGATGAAACAGAGCAGTCAAAAGATCAGAAGGAATTCCAATGGGTCAAACAGATGCCTGTAACTGAAAATCCACAGATGGAAATGCTTATTGACTAGAGAGTTGGTAAGAAAACACAGAGGAAGACATACTTCGAATATTTGGTCAAATGGAAGGGACACCCGATTGAAGATGCCAGTTGGGAGAGAAAAGCAAAAATCCAAAGACATGGACAGACAGTGAAGGCACTCATGAACAACAGTTCATGATTTTTTCAGCCAAGGGAGTATGATGTAGGAGCATCGTAGCCAAGCCAACAAAGGAGGCGCAGCGGAAGACAACTAGAACTGTACTAGCACATGTTTTGAGGAAATTTGATTTAAAAAAAAAAAATAATGTAAAATATGGGGGAATGAATTTACATTTATGTTTTGTGATTGTAAACAGATCTGGAGCAGTTGCTCTCATTTGTCAAATTAATAGAGGCATTAAGTGTATTAAATGTAAAGGTAGTCGTAGTTTTAATTATGATTAGATAGTTTAGAGCTATAGGAGATAAAATGGAAGTATATACACCCTCATTTGTATCATTGTATTATTATCAATCATGTATGTTGTTGAGCAGAGAGTAGAGAGATAAAGAGTAAAAGAACATAGAAAAGAACCCATGTACAGGACCACTTGAGTTAATATATGAAAGCTTGACACAATTTGATGGTGTTATTATGTTTACTGTTTACACCTATTAAATGGTATGTTTATAGTCATTTGGTTTCTCTGTTACACATTTATTTCAATGTTGTGTGTATGCTGTGATTTCATGTTAAATGTATGAAGTCTGTGAGAGAGGAAGAATGAGTTTCAATTGTTTCTCTTCCTGAGATTCCTGCAAAGAGTGCAGTGAACGTTCGCAAGGTGTGCATTGATGAGGTTCTGAGTTTTATCTCAGAAAGATCAGGAGAGATATCGTTGTTATCATACCAGAAGAATTGCAGGTGAAGCACAGAGTTGTGCAAGGTGTGCGCAAGCTGGGTGGGGCCTTGGATTTTATCAAATCAAGAGGAAGATTGAAGGACTGTTGTTGCAAAGAGTGCACATAATGATTCTGATTCAAATAACCACAGGTTATTTTCAATAGAAACAAATAATACGATCAAGAAACCTTTTGGAAGCCTTGAGTTTGTAATTGAGATCTCAGAAGGGATAGAACCTTCGAAGTATTCAAAGGGAAATGAAGGTTGAGATTGTCTCGCAGAAGTCAAGCTTGGGAGGAATAGAGGTCGTTGGATTAGAATCAATAGGGAGCATTGATTTCTTCCTTGAACTTCGTCATTTCGGAGTTCGAGCATTAGAGAAGATTGTGACTCGGAGTCAATAGTTTCAAACTCCTGATTCACGAAGTCTTGAGAGAACCCAGACCATCATATCATGGGGAGATTTAAGCCGTTGATTTGCAGCAAGGGTATATTGTTGTTTCGGAAATTGGTAGAGGGAGTCGTTGCATAAAAGTTCGTCGATATGTGAAGTTCCGGGTGCCAAAAAGATTGGGCCCAAGGTTTTAGCCAGATGTCACATCAAAGGGAATTCAAGGGAGGTGTCAGAGACCCGTTAACCCTTTCAGGTTTCAGAGATTGGAGAATAGGGGGGACTCACACTAGGATTTGTGAGGTCGTGAAGTTTGAAACACCTTTTCAAGTAAAGGTCGTGGCCATAGTTGTTGGTCACATGGGTAAGAGTTAGTGCCTTTTGGTAATTCACACAAGAATAACTCATAAGGACCTGTGGATACACACTTGTGTGTGTGTGATTTCCTGTGGGGAAATCAAGGAGTCAATTTGACTCAAGGAGGAGGATAAGAATGATCCTAAGACCAAGAGGTCACGCAGAACCTGTCGAGGTAGGGGTGTTGCGTCAAGGGAGGAGAAAGTTTAGAAATATCTTGGGTTCTTTTAGGATCGATAATCATTCCATCTTTGCACACTATGAACCCAAGTAATTTGCCTTTCTCAATTGCAAAGAATGATTTCTTAGGGTTAATAGATATGCCATACTTGCGACATTGTTTTAGGACATCCCTAAGGTGAGACAAATGATCTTTCTTGTTCTTAGAGAAAATGGTAACATCATCAAGATAGACCACTACTGATTGATTTAGAATACCATGAAAAGAAATGTACATTGCTCTCTGGAAAGTGGCCCCGCCATTTATAAGTCCAAAAGGCATCTTCCTATAGGCATAAGTGCTCCATGGGGTACGAAAAGTGGTTTTGAGTGGATTCGAGGGAGACATAAAGACTTGGTTGTATCCCGAAAAACCATCTAACAGAGATAGTATTTTAGAACCAGAAACTTGTTGAATTATTTATTCCATTAGAGGAATGGGATAATTATATTTGTTCGAGGCTCGGTTCAAGTTACGAAAATCGACACAGAGTCGAATTTCACTACTTTTCTTCCTTACAGGAACTAGATTAGACCCATTGTGTGTGTCTCACTGGGAAGATTATCTTTGCATTCAGTAATTTATTTAGTTCTTTCTTGACAGTGGGTTCCAACTTAGGGTGCAACTTCCTCAGCTTCTGCTGAAAAGGTTGGGTTTGGAGTTTCATGGGGATGACATGTTGTATGATATTGGGATCAAATGTTTTCAAATCATCATACGTCCAGGCAAAAACGTCTTTGAATTCTTTAAATAACTTTAAAAAGGCAGATCATTCTTGCTCGGAACATCCTGTTCCCAAATTAATATTTTGAGGATCTTCCTTAGTCCCTAAGTTGATTGTATCATAAATCAAAGAAGAATTGTTTGTTTTACAACTAACTGATCCTCTAAATTTATCATGCAAGTCATAAAACTTTTATAGTCTTACAATGGATATAGGAATAGAGTTTACCAGATCAGACGTCGATTCTGGAGATCTAGAATATGATATTATCGTGAAGTTGCAGAGGTTTTCATCGCGAGTTCCTTCATCAATGACTGCACATTGGAAGGTGTCCTCCATGTGCAAGAAGTTGATGATTTGTTGATCATCACCGAACACTCTCCAATTGGTAATGTTATCTAGGATTGACAACTTGAACAACAATTAAATAAAAAATGCATTAGGAGAAAGACCTTCTGCAGGCAGCAGTTTGGAAGCAACATTAGCTAATAAATCGGCCTTTGAATTGCTTAGTCTAGGAATGGAATTTATATTAAATGCTGAAAATTTTTGCATTAAACTCCATACCTCAGTTTGGTAACTTTTCAAATGTGGTGATAGACAATGTATGTAATTTCTTACCTATCTGACCACAATTTCTGAATCCCCAAATACCATTAAATTTCTTTCGTCCATATCCACATCTTTCCCGAGTCCTTGCAAAAGGGATTTGTATTCGGCGATGTTATTGGTGCATTCGAACTCTAATCGACAGGAAATGAAAGTCTTGTTACCTTTAGGATCGATGATCACACATCCCGCACCGACCCCTTCTTTGGATTTAGATCCATCGAAGTACAATGACCAAATTTGAGCTTCATCAACAGTGTTTGACACACTTGGCGAAGTTGATGATTGAGTACAGGTCATAAGTTCTAATTGTTGCCCAGGATCAGTGAAAGGGGAAATTTTGGTTATGAAGTTACCAACGAAGGTGTTCATTCCTTGCATTTCAAGTGAATTAGTGGATGCAGTAAATGGTTCGTTTGCATCATTCAAATCTGTTACGGTGTGCTTGAGATAGCGTTCATGGATTATCCTAACTCTATTTGGTTGTCCACTTTCTGGCAGCCACAAATGAGACCAATCTATGGCAAAGTAACCATATAGTTGCTCGAACCAATCCCTGCCAAAAAACAAACCATAGAATTTAGGGATGTCAACAACAATGATGTCAATAATTAGGTGAACCGTAGGATTAGAAGGCAGCCTAACCAGAACATTCTTAAGTTCACCGGTTACCTTAACGTTTGTCCGATCAAGCTGAACGATTTTGAGACTAGAAGGTTGAACTTCTGTGTTAATTTTTTGGCAAACATATAAAGACATAACATTTGATGATGCGTCGGAATCCACCATGCAATTATGTACATTTATATTGAAAATTTCAAAAGTTAATAAGAAAGGTGGGACATTTTTATGAGTGTTAATAGCATAATTCTGCTAATTTTTTGTCGTTATCCACGAATTAATTTTATCTACATTTGATACAGTTTTTTTGTTAGATCCCTTTTATCCGTAGTTTTGGATGTCGTTTTAGTAGGGATCGTTTTGGCTATTTTAGAACTGATTTCTGCAGTTTTCTTGCTGATAGGATCGCTGTTCTTACTGTTTTCTGCAATATTTTGAAGCATTTTCTGCAGAATAAGAGGAAAGTTCAAAAGATCGTAAACAGAAATATTAGCCCTTAGTTTTTTCAGATCTTCAATCAAGGCATATTCTAAAACTGGAGCTGCTAAACTCTGTTTTATTTCAACTTGTTTAGGCTGTTTTAGAGGCACATTATTACTCATTTCCAGAGACAGTTTCTCTGTGTTTTGCTTCTTGTATTGTAAGGGTGGAGATTTTCAAAGTTTTCTTGGAAAATATTGTCAGAGAAGTGTCCGAAGATATTAGGAGATGATTTCTCTTCTTCAGCTATTTCTTCCTCAATTACGTTTTCAGAACTTTCAGGAGGGGCAGAGTTATCATGTGCTTCAAGAATAGTTTGCAAAGCGTATTGTAATATTTCGAAATTAAGACCTTCAGTGGTCATATTTGGTCGATTAGGAGGAAAAGGATTTCTGAAGGGTGGTTTAAAACCTCCCTTTCTTGAGGATTCCTCCTCGGTCGATCTCTTCAAATCTATGACTTAATTTGATAACTTTTGGAAATCCTTTTGCGGGCTTTCTAGGTCCACAGTTTCAGGCTGAGTTTTGTCTTGGGGAAGCCTGGTAAGGATTTCTATTTTCTTTTTAGAAGATGAAGTTGTTTCAGCATCACTATTGAGATTATCTTTCAAGCTTAATATATCCTTTTTGATTTGGCTTGCCTCCTCAAAAGCTTCCAGTAATGTAGACTTCTTAGACCTTTTAACCCAAATTGCTATATTATTATGTAGAGCTTTGGTGTAATATGCAACAATTAGACTTTCAGCAGGCATTGAATCTATGGGAATTCGATTCTTTAACATAAGGAACCTTTGGTTAAAATCTTTTAATTTCTCCTTAGGGATCATTTTTAGGCTGGAGAGTTCCATAACCAAGACCTCAGGAGATTTATCATCTCCAAATTTATCTAAGAAACAGGTTTCAAATTTGTCCCAAGAGACAATGGTCTGGGGTTGTTGGGAAAAATACCATGTAGAGGCATTACCCTCAAATGTATAAGGAAAGAGTCTACATACTACATATTCATGCTCTATGCTTCAGAGTCTAATGGCTAACATGAACTTCTTTATGTGATCTTCAGTAGATTGTTTAGAATCTGGATCAAACTTAGGTAACCATTTCTCCGGGTGTTTTGGTAACGGGTGTTGGGATCCAGGTACAACCACTATATTTTGATCAAGCTAGGGTCTGGTGGGATTGTTTTGGTTTTCCATGGGTGTAGGTGGTGTCGAAGGCTGAGATGGTTCAGACGAGGAACTGCCTTCGTCAGATGATTCTCCTCTTGAAGAGGATGGAGATGAATGAGGTGGGGAAGGTGGAATACCAGATCCCCCAGCTCTGAGAATAAGTGTCTCAGTATGATTGGTAGTATTATCTCCTAAAGGGTTTAAACGCAGACCAGTTCCTTCAAGTTGTTCTCTGATATCACATAAATCTAAGGGTTGATTAAGTGGCCTAGCAGGTTGTCTAATGTGGGCCAAGGAACTATGTGTCCTTATGAGTGTCTGTTGAACAATTTCTTGTACATCAACCCCTTGAGGATTTGGTGTTACCAGCTCAACAGGAATGTCAGGGTTTTCGTTTGAGGTAGTTGTTGTTTCAAAAGTAATGTTTTTGTCATAGTGACTCTGTGTTACTGTAGGGGAGCAAGGGTGTGGGGGAGGAGTCTTTCAACTTCCACGTGCCTTCAATTGTATTCAGGCCCTCCTTCTAGCACCATTTGTTGATGATAAAAAATGATTGTTCGTCAAATGGAAGAACAAGTCTGGTCTGGGGTTGTCTAAGTAACCCAAGTCGTTTGGTGTAACTTGTTCTGACGGGTTTAATGGATCTGTTAGCCAATCTAAAATCCTAAAATAAAGAGAAAGGGATAACCAAATAATGCTAAAATCTATACTATATATATATACATACTTTGATATAACTATTGTAAATGTATTTAAGCAGAAAAAGAAAACAGAAAAGTCTCACTTATAAACACCATTTACAGATTGCAAGTTTTACTAGAAACTTACGAAATGAATGTAAAAATAATTGTTTTTGTAAAAGTAGATAAAGAAAGCACATTGAAATATTTTTTTGTTTTCTTTCTATAAATATAACAAATCTTGAATTAACTAAACTATGAAACACAGATGTACAGATAGTCAAAAGATGATTTAAACTTTATGATTTCATTAATACATAAATGACAGAAATTAAAAAAAAAACACAAAAGAGCTAACCTGAAAATAGTTTGTTTGATGTATCCATACCTTTGTATGAATCAAGAGTATCCAACAGCCACGCCTATGAGATAAATCTGCAATAGACTTATTCTAAAACTATTTCGAATACATTCATAAAATGTATTGGTAGCTGAAGTTTAATAACAGAGAAGGGAACACAAATTAAACCATGTTATCTTATGATCGCAAATGATTTCATTAAGATAAATCTGAGTGTAACTTATTGCATTTCATTATTCAACTAAAAATCAAAGATAAATCCTATCATTCAAATTTAAGAGATGATCATAGTGTCAACATCTAGAACAACAAATTATGGACGATATTTATAACATGAGTATCTTGGAATATAACAGATCATTGAGTCTAAAGCTACGAGACATATTAATATACCAGGATTAAATAAAACAAAACATCAACAAAACACCATTCACAAAAGGATAAAGCCAAAATGTTGTGTGTTGTTTCATTTAGTCTTGAAATCATTTGTCCATCTTTGGTTCCAAGCCAACATGCCTTTCATTTACAAAATAGAGAGTATTTAAAGATTTGTTTTTGAAATCTAAACTTCCTATCTTCTAAGATAGGATCAGATCTCATAAGATCAAAGAATTACAAATATAGAGGGCCTAGAGCCACTCACGATCAAACTATATCTTCAAAAATTTATGAAAGTTTTTTCCTATTTACAAAATAAACCAAAGGAGATACTAATCAACTAGATCGAACATGTTCCATCCCATAAGATCAGCATCAAATATACCATGTCCTGGAAAACGAAATAGGAACAAGTTAGATATTTTATTAACAAATGATTACTAAATTTTATATGAAAATGACATGGCTACAGAATCTCACGATTTTGTAGCCAGTCTTATATTGGTAAAAGAAATCTAAGTTTAACCGATCTGATTTAAAAAACAACAAGACTATAATAAGAGGGAAAAAATCGTTTTACCATTTAACCAAAACATGGATCAAGATATCTTAGCATTGATTATGGCCTTTACACTGTCTGCATTATTTATCAGAATGTTGCATGTCTTCTTATGACGCTTGGTTTGTCTCTATTCAATTGCTTTGAGTTCACGATTTTCTTTTATGAGTAATTCATTATGGTTGGTGAGAGCTTTAATTCTTGCTTGTAGAATAGGGATGTCATTATAGTATCATTCAATCCAATGCAAGCAGACCTCGCAATGTATAGAAGGAGCGATCTGTTGATGGAGCGTATAGTTGGGTGTAAGAAAATCAACACTACCTATTACCGGCCCTTGATAGAGCTTAATACCAGTAAACCCTTTTCTATCCTTGAGACATGGTGGGAGATTGTTGTAACAACCCTAGTTAAATAATTTCTTAAGGTTTATCAAGTATAATTAATTAAATAATTAACTGTCCTAATGTGTATTAGTTAAATAATGATTGTTTATTAATAATATTATTTATTTATTTATTTATTTAATTATTGTTTAATATATGTTGATTAATTAATTAATTAATCAATTAACTCATTTAAGGTTTGGATAACGAATTAAAATCTTAATAATTTTTAATTTATTTTATAGAAAACTTAATGTATGGAGGGATAAGGTATTGAATGGAGGGATAAGGTATTAAACGGAGGGATAAGGTGGGTGGAATTGAATGAAGGGAGGAGGCGGTGAATGGGAAGGGGGATATGAGGGGCCAGAGGCATTCGAGAGAGGGACTTTTTGGAAATTTGGGGGAAGGAAGCATTTTTGAGATTAGGGACTGTATTTTCTGGTTTGTATTTTTCTGGTTTGGAGTTTGGGTGGAGTGGTACAGGGGAGCATCGGTTGCTGGGATTTTTGGGCTCGACGGCTAGGAATCCTCATGAAATCCTGGATCTAGGGAGCCGGATAGGCTCTGTTCCTAGCTGGTAGGGAGGAAAAATTCAATTTTGGGCAGAGTTTGGGCAGAGCAGCAGAGAGGACAGTCGAAGATTGGAGAAATAACATCAGTAGGAGGTATGCATTTTCATGATTACGTTGTGTTAGGTCATTATCATTAAGTTGTTGAATATGCTGTGTTATGTGGTTGTTATGTGATTTATTATCATGTTGTTCATAAATTTAATTTTTGCTGAATAATAAATGGTTATATGTTGATGATTAAATTGTACAAGATAACATTTCTCTATTCTCTATTTTAACTTGTATTTTATAAGGCTCTATGGGAAGAGACCTTACATATGGTATCAGAGCCTGGTTTTAAAAATTGAAACCTAAGGCCTTACCACGCACATAATTGTACAAACTATTTCCTGAAACAACTCCCATCCTACAGCCTAAAACCCTTGAATCAACTCAAAATAGAAATAAAAAGAAATGACCTATAACCCTAAGTAGACTACCCAGAATGAAGGTGAGAGTGTGCATGCTTCCCAGGAGAAGTGAAGGAGGGTATGTGAATTAGAAAAAGAGATACTCTCGCTGGTTCTAGCCACCTGTAAGAATGACTCTTCACCTGCACATGTTGATAATTAATAAGAGTTATAGTTTGTAATATTGTAAAACAATCATGGGTATTTATTGAAACTCTCTCTACGTTTATTGCATATTAAATATGGTGTAGTTTAACAACTTTAATACTATATACTAGATAAAGAGGAGAGGATAGTCAATGTAAACATTACTAAAATCTTCCTTAACTTGACCTGAGCCCAGGCAACAGGCAGACTGAATTCTTTTCCATTTATTTCTAGAATTTGGCTGGGAACTGTGTAGCCAACTCTGATCTAAAAGTTACGCCAACTCCTAAATGGATGTAAGGGTGCGTTTTTATATTTAAATAGTCTCAATCAATTCTTACAAACAACCAGCAAGCTAATTTAAGGCATTTATACACACATTGTGTAATTTAATCGCAAAAGCTACAAAAATGAATCCTTTAAAAAAAAAAAAAAGGAAAGAAATATTACCCATATCTAAAGCATACAAAAAGAAATAATAATAAAAATTATTGCGCTTTATTATCCAAACCCTCGGTCGAAACCAAATCTCCAAGCCTATAACAAGAACCAAGGGTCGAACCATGTGTCAAGTTTGAGTGAGAAGGAGGGAGCCCACAAGGGACCAAAAGACTGTGCAAAACGCGTCCTATAAAAATAATAAAAATAATAATAAAAATGAACCCTTAAAAAAATAATAATAATAAATTTATTGGGTCTAATGCCCAATCTCCGTCTATCGCCCACAGTCCATGAGCCGAGCCAAATTGTAACATATCAAAAGGTTTCACCCAAGAGACCACAAGGTCGAGGGCATTCACTCAAAAGTCGAGGCCGCATGGGAAATCAAACACACATTGCACCATAAGGAAAGTATACAACCAAGACAACACACATAAGTCAAGCACCCAAAACCTAGCGCCCAAGCACAAATCTAAGCGCAAAGCCACTTAGAGGAGGAACCCATGGGGGAAAGGTGAAGTGCTATGCACATTCACAGGTGCGCTACGCACTAGCATCAAACACCCACGAGTTTTAGCATGCATCAAGTATCAAGCAAGGGGAGGAGGGCCTGTGAAGGATTTATGCACAACGCATCA
>JZKD02S2167023.1:0-14708 GCA_000966675.3 Picea glauca | reverse complement strand
GTGTAAATGGAAATTGATAATTTGTAATTTACTTAGTTTAATGTTGTGGCATTTTCCTCCATTTACAATCACCAGTTGAAAGTTTATAAATGGGTGTGTAACACAATTGAGTTTGTATACCATATTTTTGTTAATGAAGGTTTGGGTACTACCTAAGTCTATAAGGACTATGAAATTTTGGTTGTTTATGTATCCTACAATTTTAACGATTTTAGGCATTTTGATATCTTCCAAATAATTCATCAATATGGTGTAAAATTTTTCTTCGTTATTTACTGTGCACTCAAACTATTCTCACAGATCCTATTGAGGTTCCTCATCATCCTTGTCATTATTATTGAGGTTAATAGTATTTATTTGGAGCATTTTTTCCACCAATAACATTTTTTATTACACCCAAAGAAAAATCCCTTAGCTCGTATCTCTTCCATTTCCTTTATCATCATTATGGTGTGATTATGCATTTTTGTGTTATTTAGAACATATCTATCATTACTTCAGGCCATGGATCCTATGAGACAATTATGTTTATATACATTATTAGATTCAATATAACAAGCTAACTTGATGTATTTGACCATAATAGTTGGGAACTATATTCTAATTTAAATGTTGGGTTACATCATTTAAGCCATGCAAGTAAAGGCCCTGTTAGAATCTAGATATGCACCTTTGTTTTTTAGGCACTAACTATTGCAAAATTTGTAGATACAAAGGTTTTTATTCTATAACATTGCATGAGAATGATGGGGTTCATTAAACCTTGATTTTTTCGAGGTTTATGTTCATTAAAAGTTTAATCTCTCTATTGTTCCTTACTTCTAAATTAAATGGATATTTGTTGGACGATAAATACATCATCACATAATATTTTTGTTGAGAGTGAAATGACAATATGCGTATGCACTCTTAAAATATTCATTCTCCTTTCAAACCCATCTAGCAACCACGAGGATGATATTGAATATGTATGACCTAACCTATCATCGTCAATAAGTCTAGAAAGTGTATGAGCTAGCTAATTGTCTAAGTTTTGTGCCTATTGGTTGTATGTCATTTGGTCATG
Organism: Picea glauca; assembly: GCA_000966675.3. Taxonomy (NCBI): domain Eukaryota; kingdom Viridiplantae; phylum Streptophyta; class Pinopsida; order Pinales; family Pinaceae; genus Picea; species Picea glauca. The sequence goes on along the minus strand of JZKD02S2167023.1, from coordinate 13,642 downwards.
TATGAGCTAGCTACTTGTCTGAGGTATGTACCTATTGGTTGGCAAGAAGTCAGATGCATATGAGTTACAACTATAAGTCCCTTTTATATTACTAAGGCCTATTTTCATTCATGAATCCTAGCATGCCAACTACATACCTACAATTGAAGGGAAAAATAACTTATTAAAATTCATATCTTATTTCTCCCTTTCATTTCATGGGTTTCTTATTAACATGTTGGCTAGACAAACCGACAACAATATTTTGAAGCTCAAAAGGGTAACAACTTGGAGCCTAAAAGGATCATCCAACAATCTCTTTCCATATACCAAATCCTCAGTGCCAATCATATCAGATAAATATTTTTAGCCCTACAAACCCATAATGGATTTTACCCTTTGTAATATCCTAACTTACAAAAATTTCCCACAAGCCTAACACCTTAAGATAAATTTTATTTCATATATTTCTTAGGTTCATATATATTAGAGGATTTCTCTCTTTATGTTTCCCCCAAATTCCTTAATCATCCCACATTCCTAGCACTTATTTCTTAATTAGATTTTATATTATTTTTAGGTCCATTATGTTAGGAGGATTTGGTTTTCTATGCACCCTAGTACAAAATCCACCTACATACTTCACTCATGACATTATATTTATTCCATATACTTTTGGGTCCATCAAGATAAATGAGGAAATTAATCATTGAAACTCCACATTCTCTCATTCCCCAAATTTTAAAGAGTCCTTACATGTGGTTGAACGGAATAAGATGTGGTTTGTGTAAAAGGGAACATGTAAATGTTCCACATTGTAGGGAATTTTATTTTCAACAAGAATCAAATCCTTCTATGGGTACCTAGTTTTGGGATCTAAATATGTCCTAAAATATAACCTCTATGCATCATCCAAAGGTAGGCGTTGGCACAAGTGTTTTACTTGTCGCCTACGTAGGTTCTTACCTCCCCTTTTCAATACCCATCCTCCAGAGATGCAACCCCTGCAAAGGGACAACAGTTGTAACAAAAGGAACAACAACTGTTCTGTTCAAATGAACAACACTACTTACAAAATGAGCAACAATCGTGACAAGGGAACGACAATCGTTATATTCGGTCGAACTATTGTTGTATTAATTGAATTGTAGTACTTTCCCAACTATCTAATTTGTCAACCCAGGGTTTGTAAACTGACGAAGCACATGCAAAGTATATGCAAGACTGAAGAGGAACTAATCTAATCGAATGTTTAAGCTACGACTAAAATTGAATCATTAATCTAACACATGACTGAAATAGAATCATTAATCTAACACACGACGAAAATTGAATTGCGTAAATGAAATTAATCTAGGAATGGGAAATTGCGCAAAGGAAATTAATCTAGGAATGGAGAACTACATGAAGGAAAAGAAAATACAACATGTGAAGAGTTGAATGGAATAACAACATATGAGAGCTCTCACCAATGAAGAAATCTTATATTACAATAATCAAATCAATCTTCATAAAAGAATAATGAAAGCATGAAAACCAAAACTATGAATCAAAGCTAAGAAGCCATTTCTCTTTCAAATCCTAATGACTACCATTAATAACTACTCTAATTCCATCCTCTAATTGAATCCTCATGAAGAGAGAGAACTCTCTTTTATACATAATAGCCTTGAATATAAGATAACCATCTCATTATTACAGATCCACTTCTCTCTCAACCTATTTCCCATTATTACAAAGTATAATCCCTTCAAATCCTCACACATATCTCTCATATATCTTGGATACGATATTCCAACCAAATCTCCATGATGTTCTCCTTGGAATGGGATTGAATTATCTCCTCAAATATTTAAATGGTGGAGGAAGTATTCAAGAAGTCCTTTTGAATTAATCCTTCTCATATTCCTACACATTAAAAAGCTGACACAATTTTGAGATATATATGAAAACATGTCAATTTTCTAACATTTAATCACAAATTCCCTTTTAATACTAAAATGAATAAAGTGGAAAATAATAAGGTTAAACCCAAGTATATTTATGGAAATGATATCATGAAAGGTTAATGGGGTGATGAAATGTGGAGAATCATGAAGGGAAAGGTGGATGAAAATAGGACATTTATGAACCCCAACATACCCCCCAACTTAACTTGTTGCATGTCCTCATGCAACCATGCATGGATATTCTCAAGAAATTTTGGCATCTGAATGTTGGCTTTGAGTGATGATAATAAATGTTTCTAGGATGGGTTTTACATAAGTAACAATTGGCATTTTCTTATGGTTGGCTCTTGTGTGACAACCATGAATATAAAGAATGTTGGTTCTTCTGTTAACAATATTCATTTCGTTATTTGTTCTCTTGTTGTTATGATAATAATTTACCCATATTCTTACTGGAAAATATATGCTATCAATGTGCATAAGGAAAACATCACTGAGTATAATAAAGACCTTTTTTTTTATGTGTGAATCATGCCAATATTCATAACAATGCTTATGAAGCAAAGTGCAACAGAGTATCGTTGGAAAATAAATGTTGGAAAATAAATGTTCATAAATGGTAAATGAGACGAAAAATGGAATGATGGTCGTGGAAAAATGGAGTCATGATAGTGAATAAANACAATTGTTCCGTTCAAATGAACACCACTACTTACAAAAGGAACAACAATCGTGACAAGGGAACAACAATCATTATATTGGGACGAACTAATGTTGTATTAATTGAGTTGTAGTACTTTCCCAACTATCTAATTTGTCAACTCGGGGTTTGTAAATTGACGAAGCACACACAAAGTATATGCAATATTGAAGCATAAATAATCTAATCTAATGTTTAAGCTATGACTTAAATTGAATCATTAATCTAACACACAACTGAAATAGAATCATAAATCTAACACAGGACTGAAATAGAATCATTAATCTAACACACGACTAAAATTGAATTGCATAAATAAAATTAATCTAGGAATGGGAAATTGTGTGAAGGAAATTAATCTAGGAGTGGAGAACTACATGAAGGAAAAGCAAATACAACATGTGAATAGTTGAATGGCATAACAACATATGAGAGATCTCACCAATGAAGCAATCTTATATTACAATAATCAAATCAATCTTCATAAAAGAATAATGAAAGCATGAAAACCAAAACCTTGAATCAAACCTAAGAATCCCTTTCTCTTTTGAATCCTAATGACTACCATTAATGACTACTCCAATTCCATACTCTAATTACATCCTCTAATCGAATCCTCATGAAGAGAGATCACTCTCTTTTATACATGAGAGCCTTCAAGATAAGATAACCATCTCATTATTACAGATCCACTTTTCTCTCAACCTATTTTCCATTATTACAAAATATAATCCCTTCAAATCCTCACACATGCATCTCATCTATATTGGATAAGATATTCCAACCAAATCTCCATGATATTATTCTTGGAATGGGATTGAATTATATCCTCAAATATTGAAATGGTGAAGGAAGTATTTGAGAAGTACTTTTGAATTAATCCTTCTCATATTCCTACAAATTAAAAAGCTCACACATTTTTGAGATATATATGAAAACATGTCAATTTTCTAACATTTAATCACAAATTCCCTTTTAATACTAAAATGAATAAAGTGGAAAATAATAAGGTGAAACCCAAGTATATTTATGGAAATGATATCGTGAAAGGTTAAAGAGGTGATGAAATGTGGAGAATGATGAAGGGAAAGGTGGATGAAAATAGGACATTTATGAGCCCCAACACCTAGTACACAAGACAAATGGAGAATAAAAGAAGGCTCTTTTATTGATTTAGTTTACTCATCATGATGCATTTGAATTGAGATCCTTGGAGAGCATATTCATTGTCTTTGTAGGATCTTGTTTGGTGGACATATTTGGAAGAAAAAGCCTAGCTTGGGCTTACCTGGGGCTTGAATCCCATAGGTTGGATACTAGGGCCCACATACTGGATGATAATGACATGACTTTGGAGGCCTAAGAGACACCTTGGAGGATATCACCTATCCCCTACAATCCAAACAAATTTCCTTTGGAGGACAAAACGTCACCTTTGAGGGCTTGTCATCACCCTAGGGCTAGGGTTTGGTGGTGATTGAAGACACTTGGCCTTTGGGGGTCTAACACACTCATATATAACTCAATGAATTGACCACTTGGAGGAATATGTGTGGAAATATCAATATAGAGTGGAGGAGTTAACTTGTTCAAGCTTTCGTTTAATTCAATCTTTCTCCCTTCATTTTATGCACCTTGATATAGAGTGGAGGAGTTAAATTGTTCCCTTCACAAGCTTTCTTTTAGTATAAACACCTATTGACTTGGAGTGGTGCACTTCTTAAGTGTAGGATCTTCAAGTTAATCACCCCAAATTCATTCCACTATCAGGAGGGAAGAGGGGTGTTCCACAACAACCCCGGTTCAATCGAGAGGCCATTGCAAATTAACAATAAATTTGGTTTTCTAAGGCATTTTGTGTTGTTTTGTCTATCAAATATAAGATTTTTCTATCCAATAAATAGCCCATTGTCATAGTACACCATGCTCAATAAAAGACTCACAATAGTTTTAGCTCATCCACTCTTTTGATTGCTTACCAGATTCACAATATTTGACTTGCAAGTTTTGTTGAGATTATGTAAGAAATTTTTCTTTTCAACTTATGAGCCTAAAACCCCAAGTCTAAGAATGGATCAACGAATATGTTATCCTCTAAAAATACTCCCATGTCCAAAAATCATTCATGGACTTCTTCAAATATAAGTATGCTTTTTACCATGCGTTTTAGAAGTGTTATTTATTGATAATCATGTATTGTTTTCCCTTGAGAAAGAATGTATTGTGCATTCATCCATGTTGCATGGGGTTGATCATGTAGATACCTTCCAATTACCATAAGAACAAGTAGTAACCCTTTGTGTTCTACTATTTCCTATAATGGAAGTGTTTCTAATTTGTAGCACTTGATTTAATGAAGGAACAAGTAACTCTTTGACTATCTTTTAATTTGATGCTTTTGTAATGGATTTATGCTTAAATGCAAACAAGCATAAAATGGACATAACATTTGGCTCTCTAAAAAATGATAAGCCAAACTATCTCTTATTGTAGTTGTGTATGTGCATCTTCATTGTCTTGAAAATTAGGTCTATGTCATCCAATCTTATCCCACAATGTCTCCAAAAGTCCCTTGAGCAAGGAGAACATGTTATTAACCTCTTGCTATTGGTGATAAAGTTCAAAAATAATTGAATATATAATTAACTTAATTTGTAGATTGTCTTTTTTTTTGTTGAGTTTCAACAAGTAATGAAAATTGTCAAAAATAATGATAGTATTCATGTCCAAAAATATATTATGGCTCTACAACATCGGAAAATTAAATCGTAAGTGCCAGATGCCTTTGAATTAAGTCATAAGTGACATATGCCTTCTCACACTTTCCTAGGTTTATTGGCTTCTCAATGTCATGGTTCCCTAAGTCTATCTTGCTTCAAGGTTCCTTCACTTTGCATTGTTTATAGTACGTTGTAACATGTGTTTTAGAAAAGACAAGCATTGATGACCTTATAGCGACACATTGTATCCATCCATATTTGGAAGGAACATGAATCGAGAGACTTCTAATTGTGCTTCAACTTAACAAATCAACCTTTCACATGTCATTGTGTGTCACCGGATAGAAGTATCGTGCTAATTCATCAAGATTTCTTGAACTTGTTGCTTAATAAATTTTAATGGTTTGAACTTTAGATATAGGTTCATTGTACTTTTTGTATTTATTCCCTTGTCTTATTACTACATGACCATTACCTAGATTTTGAACCTTTTTGACATTGTTGCAACTCTCGCTCCAATACTAACAAAATCAAATTGGTTGATTGTAACATATATGGGTTTTACCTATGTGCCCATGTCTCAATAGCTTGATAAGAAAACATATATTAGGCCCACGAATTCTCTCCTAACCTTGGAATTATAGAAATAAGGGTTATCTTTGATCAATAATTGTTCCTTTGCTTTATAGGCCGACTGATCGACATAGCCTGAAACTAGCTATATTCAAGGTGCATGGCCAAATTTGCCACGGTTCTTTGAATGGATGGTGAGAAAGTTGGTAGGTGTGAGAATTTGGAGTTGATATGCTTCCACACCCACTTCAAAATCGACATGGAAAATTTGAATAGATGGCGAGAACATTGGTAGGTGTAAGAATTTGGAGTTGAGATGCTCTCACACCCACTTCAAAATCGACATGGAAAACTAGGTGTTGTCTAACTTTTCTACAAAATGGTTTTTTTGGCCGGAATTCAACGACATAAATCTTCACAAAATCAATATTTTTTGTTGTTTAAAATCCATTTCTGAATACAGAAATGTAGAAACTTAATGATGCTCTCATTGATTCTCCAGTGATAGTTAAATACACAAAACTTGCTAATAATCTTGAGATTTCCTATTTAATGTTGGAAAATGAAATAGTAGATGCCCTCATATAGGATCATGTTTCAAAATCATAACCAATATTTCCATTTCCACACAAAAGGAAGTGATAGGAGATTTCTTAGAAAGAAGGGGAAAACTATATATTTTTTTTTAAAAACCTACAGAAGGCATGGCAATAGCGACTACAAGATCGTCACAAGTATGGCATCTGCGTCGCAAGCTATTAATAGGTGTTTTTACTTTTCCACGCTTGTTCTTCACTATTGCGATGATCTTTTTTCATTACTTGACATGCTTTAACCATCACACGTATGGAATTTTTGTTGCAATTCAGTGTTGGGGTTTTACAAGTACACACTTTTTTCATCGCTATTGCCATGTTTTTTCGTCACTATTTCCACAATTTGTCCGTTGGAAAAAAGTATGCCTCTATTTAAGATGGTGAGATGTGGTAGTCTGATTTCATCGTTGTTTCAACAAAAAATGAATGCGTGGATATAGCGATGAAAAAAGTACCACAAAAAAATTTGTTTTCCTTCGTGGAAAGTGTGACGGATATGTCTTGCAATAACAACGAAAATCCATGGAAAATTTGTTCATATGTAGTAGTGACGTCCACCTTGATTAAATCCTCTTGGAGTGTTATACTATGGAATTACTCCTTCTGATATGTCATTTTCTTCCTGAATTATTTATGGATATGAAGTACGATCTCTCATCAATTCAAATGCGTGATAGAATTTCTCATTGTGTCCTACCGATTTGAAAAAAGTACAGAATAAATTTCTTGGGGTGCTATTATATTTTTGTAGTAAGGGACAAGTAGTCGGATGATGGTCCCATCTCCTTCATATATCGAAGTACCCTATTCCTGCTATCAACGGGTTCGGTGCTCCTATGGAAATATATTGCACGAAGGTTGGACACTCTTCCTTTCTATGGCCTTTTGTGTTAAATTTTATACACCAAACATGTTCACACTTATCCTTCTCCTTCGTTATCTTTGAAAATCAAATTTTCAACGCAAAACACTATGACTGTACTTGCGCCATACCTGCTCCATCTCCTACAGAAGATTCTTTAGATTTCATCACGATTTCCAAATATTCTCGCTACGGCATGAACTTTTGTTGGGTTAACGGACAACAAATGTGTGGAATTAGGCCTTCTATAAACCATTATTGATTTTGCTCGTTAGAAATATGAAAGGATAACCTACCCATTACATATTTAAATCTTTGGTCATAGTCCCACACTATCTCGTTCTGTACTTTCTTAATTTACTTCAGTACTATAATATATTGATATTGATATTTTGGGTTCCTAAATTCTTTTAACAATGCTTGTTTAATCTCCGCCAAATTTCTCAATTGTCAGGCCAGTGTAGTTGTCTGAAACTTCATATACCATAGTATTTCACGACCCCTAAACATTGTGGCCAACTGCATGATTTTATTCACCTCATCCTAAATATTCTTCATAGTCCATATTATATCACATACAAATAAGTGTTTGTCAAGGTCCTCTGACCCCGTTCTCTAAAATGCAGGCATTCTCAATGTATCATCTATTATTTCCATTGTACTAGGTGTTGCAATTACTCTTGGTGATGCACTTGACTCTAGTTTTCTATGTTTTTCCCATTATTCTAACTATTTCTCTGACTTCCTCCACTTATTAAAATTTATCTTGAAGAAGTCTCAGTTCCTGCTTCAATCCTTAATGATGCATATGGGGTCATTGATTCGACGTATATTCCAATATGAGATGGAATTCCTTCTTATGGGTAGTACGAATGATCTCTTTCTTTCCTTTTCCTTTCTTCATACAATGTGATCAAATTTTTTATGCAAGGGTTAATTTCCTCGAATTCTTTGTTCTGCTCCCCCTTTCCTGCCAGAATCTCCTTATTACTATATCTAAACCTTTTCCCACAACACATTACTCCAATATATCCATTTGAGTTAGTATACTGTCTCGACATCCTTAGTCCATCCACTCCTTACTCATCCTTCCCACTCTCAAACAGTGCTTTGGTCATCCCCCAATTCCCATATGTGCGTAAAGGTTCTTAGCTATCAAAATCTATATTCATGATATTCTTATCACACAATAACATATGTATCCAAGTAGATAATGCACTCAAATAAATTTCATGCGGACCCTTGTATAAATCTATCTCTGCAAGACTATAAGACTAGGTACAATCTACTGCAATTTTTTTAATATAACCCCCTAGTATACTACTCAACCAAAATTATGTTGCACGAAGAACCTTATTTATTACCGCATTTAGTTTTCTAATCAATTTAGGAGTCTGTTTTCTTAGGGCTTTAAGTTTGTATCTCCCAACATTCTCTACTATCCTTCCTAACCATTCAGTCAGAATAATCGAAAATTCACCAAAGAAAATTTCATGTAGATCTTTGAAGACATACCTTTGTAACCATTATTTGTTGTTGATCCTAGGATTTCTATTTTGTTCTCTGGTAAATCCTCGTTGCTTCCTTTCTATCCATTCTTCAATTTCTTTTGCTTTTATCCTCCAAAACATTCCACTCAATTACAATTCCTAGTCCCAGAAACAAAACCATTCTTTGGTGCACAGGGGGCAGACCCATGATTAATCATTGAAATGCCAACAAAAACCTGAGATATAGGCCCTTTCAACATCACTTGCAGAGCAAGTGAAGTATCACCTGAGGCATTTAGAGGGGCTACAACAAATAAGGTTCTGCATTGATGAGGTGAAATGAGGCATCATTCAGGTGCTTTACTCTTTTGCACAGTTCTCATAGCTAATAGTTACTTTATCATTAAACATAATCTATGAACAAAATTATAACATCAGTTTTGATCCATACATTCAACATAGATCATAAAACATCATAAACTGCAAACACATCATAACACACAAATTTACGTGGTTCACCCAACATGGGTTATGTCCACAACGAATGGATTCATATATTATTCATTAAGAGTTATATTACAATTTCCCACTGTGCTAAAAAATATTTAACAATATCATTTACCAAACCTTCCTAGTTTTTCTTCTGTAGTGTGATTTTACTCCTCAGTCATACCTCTAATTTCCTCCTTTGCTCAACTCCCTTACACAAAAGAAATAGAAAACATACATTATCTTCAAATATCTCTCCCTTTCCAAATAACCCTTTTACATATTTATACATGACAATAGGTATAATCACTTTACATAAGTGGACAAATTCCCCCCCAAAAACTTGTTACAAAAGTGGACAAAGTGTACCCAAAACCCCAAATCTTTATAACCATTTTCCTCCATTTTCATGCTGCTCCTTCGTGCCTCCTTTTGTCTCACTCTTTGACTCCTTGAAGTATGTTTCCGTCACACGCTCTGGTCCATAATCTAAATTCCTTTTAATTTTCAACTTCCTTTTAGAATAGATCCCAAAACATATCCAAATTTCCTCTCCAACATTGGGCAGTGAACCCATGATTGCATTGGTTTGTTTCATGTGCCATCTTATTTAGTCTATGGTAACTAATTCTCTCAAATATAAGTTTTTTTATTTATGGCAAACCATTCCATCAATTGAATTTCTATATTTTTCTATCTTGGTGTTTTTCAGGTACATGTCCAGGAACCAATACATTGTCATACATACTTTTCTTCAATGGAAACATTCTATCTCTATCATTCTTATTTCCACGTTTATTCATTTCACCAAGTATGCATTGGTCACAATTTTGATTGTACATTGTACTATAGTTCTCCCTTTGTACTGGATCATAGTGAATGTGAACTATATGTGTTTCAAATAACAACACATCAACTATTTTATCACAGTTCAAGCCAACATAATACAAGTTGACAATATTGTTTCCATGGAGGGACACACTTGGATGTTTACATTGAAAATGAATGATACCCATTGCAAATAGAATGCACCACCCTCTATCTTCCCCTTTTCATATGGAATTTCCATATTTACAATACACTTCTACCAATTTGCAATATCTATTGTATTTCCTATCAGAATAGGTGTTAGATATTCATGAAAGCAATGTAGTGCATCTTGGTCACCACTTTTCTTTTGTAACAACCTGATTTTAATCCCTTTAAACTAGAATGTATTATGTAAATATGACTTAGGAAGGTAAGATGATAAATTTGGAAAGGGGTTGGAGTTCATAGGAAATGTAATACTTCTATATATATTAATCAAATATATCATTGGGTGCAAGACAGACAAGGACAATAGATAGGGGAATATTATTCCATGAGAGAGGGGGATAAATGGGATAAGTATTTTTATTATATATTGTTTACCCATATTGGTTTTAATTGGTAAAAGTGGTTACATGAGATTCTTGGGAGGAAGGCCATGTGGTTATTAATATCATGTAATTATATAAACATCCCTTATGGGTTGTTTGGGGGTAGTTCTTTGTTCTTCTCTATTTACTCTTACACCCTTCCCTTGGGATTCTTCCTCATTCACTCTTGCTAGTTCATGTTCTCTTGGTTGGATCATGTAAATGAATGGTTGGAGGAGGAGAGACATGAGATATGAGTATGAGGAAATATCGATCATTCTAGTTTGGAATGGATTCCTATGGGCATGAGATTGATGGCAGTTTTGAAAGAACTGTAATAAAGAAGAATCTTTGGAGTTTCTAGTATGGATATTTCCTAGGCAATAGCATTGGAGCTTTTGAGAGAAATGAAAAAACCTGAGGGACTTCATGGTAGAGAAAGGGGTTCATTTCTTTGGGTTGTGGAGGATGAATGAGAAAGAGATCTTGAAATTAGGATTGTTGTGTGGTCTGGAAAACTTGAGAGCTAATTAGCCAATTGTTGTGTGTTTTAGATTTGGCCAAGGACCCGTCCTTATGGATTCATAGCCTTGGCTCAGGGGTGACCTGTTGTTGATAATTGGATCAACAATGTCTATAGTTTGGAGGTACGTCCTTGGTGTGCAACCAGTTGGTGATGGTTTAATTAAAGATACATGTTCTTTGTGCTTTTTGTATAATTTATATTCTGCTACATATATTTATCTTTGAGATGTATTTCATGTGCATGTTTGTTGGGTTTTTTGTGCATGTCACACTATTCATTTATCTTATGTTATAGAATGAATATTGATTACTACATGTGTGGTTACTTCATTCTTTCATGCTTTTTTTCGAATTAGTTATTACCAGAATTCGAGATCATTTTTGAAGTTTGTTTTTGAGGTAGCATGCCTATGATGTTGGTGGTTAGCTATGTTACATCATTTCATTGAAAAAGAATTGAAAAATGTAAATTCTCAAGGATTTTACATAGAATTGTGTCACTATCAAATATAAAAGTACTCCAAAAAAACTATCACCATAACTAGATACGATAGGAATTTCTCTACTCAATCCATAAGAATTGGCATAGACCCCAACCCCCTTCTCCTTCGGGGCTTCGCGACCTCCCAGTCTAGGATCGCTCGAAACACTTGAGTAAGATTGAATCTTTGGCTCCCTGCTGGAACCTAGCAAGCTCTATCATGGGTCCTTCTTCCTCCATAGTGCAGATTGTAATTTTCCACCCTTCAAATATAGTTGGCAGCGACACTTATCTCTTTTTCCCAAGCCCTTTCTATCATGTGACCTCGGGTAGTGTCCCAGGGCTCAACTACACAAATCTCTTTGCGCTTCGGCTCTTTCCATGACGACCAACCCCTACATTCCTGAGATTTGTATTAGAGAACTCAAATGAATGAGGATCAATAGTCCTCGTCCCTCCTTCTTATCGACGACTGTGATCACTTCAGGCTCCAAACTTCAAGAGTCTCTTGGTATGTTCCTCCGATATATTCCGGATTGTTATTCTTCTGGATCGCTTCCACGAGTCCCTTCCAGAATCAATGGTCTGGATTCAAGCCACTCTTCACGACTTCACTAAGATCTTTGTTTTCTCTTCACAAACCTCCCAGAACTCCAGATATTGGATCTCCCGATATTATTCCCCCTTGTCTCCTCTCGACAATGGACGATTTTACGGTCTTAGGGACTTTGGAAAGTCCTCAACCTTTTTGCAAACTTAGTGAAATTTATTCTCGAGACTTAGACTGTTCTCAATATTCTTCTACACTCCTTGCAGAGTTCTGTGAAAATTCTTCTGCAACATTGCTCGTCTTGAAAACCTTAAAGGTTCCCAGTTCCTCTACGTCCTTTAGAGGAATTTCTCGTGCCCTCCTGGAAGCTTAAATCTCTTCCCCCTGAGCTTGCAAGATGAACTTACAGTATCCTTGGAGCACTGCTTTCACTTGGCTAAGACTTTTGATGAATTCTCCTTTAGCCTTTCCAGAAGTCTTAAGGCATCTTCTTTCCTTTGTCGATGCACTCTTGAAAATCCTTCCTTCCTCAGAGTGTTGAGAAACCCTGGGATTCTCTTAAGGATTTCAACACTTCAGAATGTGTTTCTCTTGTACTCTCTCATACTTTCTCTATGCCCTTCTGGAAGAGTGTTACAGATATTCAATAAATCTGTGCTATGTTTCCTCCTACATAGTCTTCCTTTCCAAGGTACCCAACCACCCTGCATTTTCCTCTTGAGTCTGTGAATTATCCTGGTGTTCCCTCCTAGCACCTTCTCTTCTGAATTGATCGAGTTTAGATACCCACTCCTTGTGTCAGCTCACAAAGTCTCAAATCTCTGTTGCGCACTCCTTGCACTTAGCCTTGAGAACCAGACTTAATCCCACACACTCACAGATAGAATATCATATCTCTATCCCTGTAGATGATTTCTAACATACCTCTACAGCTCAAATGCATATGAATGACATTAATAACAAAACATCCATTACACAGAAATTGATAAATAGGAAAAAATGGTACTTTGTATTAATGGTGGAATGTCCATTACAATACATGAGTTCATACTACAACTGAGTGTCATATCTCAATTCTCCTATGCATGCCTCATCCTCAGACTCCAACAAATTGTTTTTTATTGGGCAAAAATAAAAATATTTATATAAGAGGGGCTCAACAATCTTCCCTCCAAACTAGCTAGTGGTGTCTAATCACCATTCAAACAATTGTCTAATGGGAAGATTACAATGATGGAGATATGATCCAAATCGGATGCAGATCCCTCCTACCATCAACCACTTAATGGCGACCTTATCTCTAGGTTGTGCGAAGGCACAATTTTGGC
>JZKD02S2167012.1:25243-42643 GCA_000966675.3 Picea glauca | reverse complement strand
TAATCCAACAATTTATTTCTTAAATAAGATCATCGACAACAAGATCCTAGTCCAAACTATTTTACCAGAGATTAATGAAGAAGGGAAAATCATACTAGAACCAGAAACAATCCTTGAAACAAGGATTAAGCAACTAAGAAATCAAGCAATTGCAAAGTACCTCATCAAATGGAAGAACCTACCAATGGGAGAGGTGACATGGGAAGATGAGTGCAGAAACACTTGTGGTTAGTCAAGCATTGAGGACAACACTTGTTTAAAGGGGAGGGGCATGTTAAGCCCTAGACAAAGCCCCATGTTATGTATAAAACTCCTTATTAAACCTTATATACTGAATTATTACATTTATAGTGTTGTATTTGCATGTGTGCTAGAACCCTTTCATCACACCCTTTCATTATATTTGTCTCACATATATATATATATATATATATATATATATATATATATATATTAGACCTAGTCTTAAGATAATATTATCTCATCTCATATTGTATTCTGAATTGGATATATTGTAAAAGGATATTTTCCCCTCGAAGTGGACTATATTCGTTGATTTTTTAATCATTTTTAAGGTGTTGGATCAAAACAATCTAATTGAGCCTATTTTCTAGGTTAAACCCTTATTATTGATGCTAGACATTTCACCTCATTAACACATACAACTATTTGGAGCGATATTTTCTATCATTACACCAATGCATAGCTTTGTGATGTTTCACTTGGATGTTCAACATGTTATAAATGAATTATCATGAATTGATAAATATTTGATGGATAAAAATTCAACACAAAAATGGGAATTAAAAACTAAAAATCAAAGGGAAATGCTTAGCTTTCTATCTTTTGCACCACATGCTATATCAACTTTGTTGCCCCACTTCATGATAAACTAAGGTAAACTTCCTTAATTCATTATATTCATACCTTTATCCAATAAATTGTTTGCAATGTATAAATGCATTGCGTCCCACTCCTCACTATCAAGATGAACAACAAAAAATAGATTTATGTATCAATTAATCTTAAAAATATATGTATGAATATAGTAATTACAATAAAATCTAATTCCTTTCACTTTTCTTCATCTCCTTTTCCCCAACAACACTTCCCCTTCAAATTTGTTAGTGGAATTGACATCCCAAAGGAGAGGCACATTATTATCACCGACTACTTGGGGTAAATATTGACTAAAATATATTGTACCATGTAGCCTTCAACCATTGAGCTCTCTCAACATGATTGTTATCTAACAAAATCCTTCAATTCCTTCAAGATCCTCTCCACTAACCACATTGACCTTGTGTGTAGGGATCCACATATTTCAATCTCCTTGATTAGATGTATGAGGTAATGTTCTTGTTCATTTAACAAGATTAGAGGTAGATGCATTTTCATTTCACACATTAGACGAGCAATTTCTCTCTTCCAATACTTGATATCTTATCTATGGATTTATTTAAATGACAGCTACCTAAAAGTGAATAGAAATCACATGTGTCAATGTGAAATTATAAAATGCAAGTAATTCAAATTTCAGAAAGTTCTACATGTAAAATTTCAATTACAACTTTTTACTTACCTCATAAATTTTCCAATATCATACATAACTTGTTTTATGTTATTGTCAAAGTTGCTTGAGAAAGCTAGAGGTAGAACAACCTGTAACAAGGAAGGAAGCATTATCATTTAATTTTGATTAGAAATAAACAAATGTTACTAGCAAATAATGTATATATCATAAGATGATAAATATTAGGAAATGACAAACCTTAATAAAGGAATTCCAGTTGTGAGTTTTTTCCACGCCAAAATCACCTTTCTTTGTTACTTGCGCCACCTGTTCCACCTTTCTTTGTTACTTGTGCCACGTGTCCCTCTTGGCAATGAACGGTCCCAATTTACTTCGGGACATTGGGACTTTGGCAATTCAACCCTCCTATGCACATAAGGGTTAAAACGCATGCACTTTACTTTATATTGGACAACTATTGTCCCTTTGCGCTCAGATCCGATGGTTAGGATCAGTCCCTTCTCAGCGCTTCTCCCCACAACTGATCTGACGGCTGTTGTCTCTACTCCTCCTGAGCTTTTGACTTCTTTCAACTTGGAAGAGTTTTGTAGATGTTCAAAGGCCTCAGCCCTCGTTCCTCCTATGAGCCCATCTATATTGTGTCTCGCCTTTGTTCTTGAAAACATTATCTCTTCTAAGCTTTCTGATTCTCTCAGATCGATGGTACCGAAGGACTCTGTTGCTCCACGGATTTCCAAAGGGGCTCACGACCATCCATATCACAACTTTTCAAGGTCTGGTGGTCATGATCCGACCAATATCGAGGTGTCCACCGATCGACGGTTTACAGCAATTTCGGGGCCCCAACCTGCGTGCTCTTTATCAGAGAGCTCAACCCTCGCAATCTAGAAAGTACTCACCCAACTTGGAATAACCGGATTCGTTGATCTCCCAGCCCGACGAGATCAATGGAATTGGTGAATGGGGGACGTGAACTAGCGCATCCTCTACCTTCACCTTCGTGCTCCGCAATGATTCCCTTCCCTCGATCTCCATTCATAGATCGATGGTTCACAGTGATTGCGGGGTTCAACCTCTGCAATCTAGAAAGTGCTCACTCAACTCTACTCTAATCCTAGTCATTGATATCCTATTCCCGACAAGATTGACGATGTGGGTTGATTGTGGGTCGTGACCTCGCATGTACGCTAACTTCACCTTCGCACTCTGCAATGATTCCCAACCATTGATTTAATCGAGCGACTGGTGTTTGATTCGTTAACCCCAGTGAGTGTTTGAGTTGATCTGATGACTGTGATGGCCTCTCCTTCCGTTAAATGACTCACTTACATCTATGTTGTCAGATTCTTAATCCATCTGGTTCCGATAACTTGACTATCATATAATTTGACATCTCAGAGCTTCAAGCTCCAAGGTTCGGAAACCTTCACGAGCTAACTCTTGGGCTATAATCCCCGCTCTTAGTCGGGTTTTTGGTTAAGGACTTAGGCACGAGTTCAAACTCTCCTAGACTACTTTTCTGAAGGGAACTCCTTCCTAACTCACAGAGATTTAAGCTCTGAGTCAGGGCAATGTAAGCTCGTGAGGTTACCAAACGGTAACTATGCCAAGAGGCATGCTCCGACTCTGGAATGGTGATGTAATTCCCTAGGGAAAGTGCCTTCGAGGATTGAGAGAGAATATGGAAAATCAAACAGAAGTATATGTTCTCGATGGAACGAATGTATACGCATGACTTAATCATTTAATACATAAAACCATTTATAGACATATAAATACACGCATGCATCCATTATATTCCAATTCAAAGCACAAGACATGAAAACGCTTATCATAACCATGAGATGTGATGTGACTGCTGAAAGGGGTGCTCATTTCCACCCAAACATAGGCTCAGTCACTCCCAATGGATTTATCACTGGCCACCCCCGAGCTTAGACCACGATGGTTTGAGATTCAATCCTTTCTTCTAGCTCAACAGAAGTTAGGGATGAAGGTTACTCTCCTTCTCCCAACACAGAAATAGATGGGGCTGAAGGTTACTCTCCTTCTCCTAACTCAACACTAGAAGGGGACGAAGGTTACTCTCCTTCTCCCAAATCAGTCTTTATTTTCTGGGATTAGATCACACTCTTTTCACAATTCTCCCTCGAACCCGAGAGCTTAGTCTCTCGTCTTTGCACTCTTCATAGGTCCTCCTCTATACCCACCACCACCATGCTTCCTTCCTTGCCTTCCTCAACAAGATTGTGTGTGGCTCGAATTCCCTGTATATGGTCTAGTCTAGAAGCCTTACAGATGGGAGGTCTGCCCCATCTCCTCATTAAATATTGAGGAGATCTTCCCACCTACCAGCCTGATTGTAATTCATTCCTCAGTCAGAGGGTTGTTCTAATCCTGAGCAATTCAATCCAAAAAAGTATTGGTTCGGTGGAGGTTAACGCAACCATTTTGGGTCCCCTCCTCCACCTTTTCATATCATTCGTGGTCTCTTCTTAGCACATCCCCTTTTTAGTAGTCATGCAACACGTAACCATTTTCTATTAAAATAACATAATTTACATTCATCGACCTTTTATACAAAGTTCCATCAAATCAAACATTCACACTTTCAAGTTTGTCATAATGCCTTGGCCAATATAGTTATATTTACAAACTGGGGGAAACAAGGTGTTACAAGTGTGTTCAGGAAGAAGCAAGAGTTGCAAACAAAGAAGCCATTCTAAGAGAATATGAAGACCAAGCTCTAGATTCTCATGCCAAGAAAGGAAGGGGAAAAAGAGAGACTCACTTCCATAAGGAGAATCACTCTCATAAGGAGCCTCACTCCCCTAAGAAATTTCAGAAATACTAGAAAGGACAAAGGAGGCAAAGGGATTTCTACTCCTACAAGTGATATCATTGTGAAAGGATGGGACACATTTCTAAAAACTGTCTTCTCAAGATAGAAGAATACAAAAAGAAAAATAACAAAAGACATCATGCCCATGCAACTGAAGATGATGAGACACCCAAGAAGTCAGCTAGAGAAGAGATAGAAGAATGTTTTTTTGTTTCCATCTCTCTCCAAGACTGTGACACCTGGAAATGATACTTGGCGCATAGATAGTGGTGCTTCCAAGCACATGACAGGTCACAAGAATACTCTCTCCATCCTTGAAGAGAAGAACTCCCCCCAGAAAGTCTCACTTGGAGATGACTATCAATACCCAATCAAAGGAATAGGAGAAGCAACCTACAAGCTTGATTCAACAACTCCAATAAGGATGAAGGATGTACTTAATGTATCAGGTTTGAGGAAAAAATCACTTTATATTTCTTCCTTAGACAAGAAAGGTTTTTGGGTTGCATTTGTATATGGTAATTTTTTTATGTGGTCTAAAGGAAAAACAATAGAAGATGCAATTGTTATTGGAATAGAAGAAGGTGGCTGGTACAAATTAAAATGTCACTCAGATGAAGCCTTAACACAGTACTGTAAGTCCATGTGAACTTTGGCATAGAAGGCTTGCTCACATTAACTACAAATCCCTACCATATGTGAGCAAGGTAGTCACAGGTTTACCAGAATTAAAGGTTGATCATGAAGGTGTATGTAAAGGATGTGCACAAGGAAACATTACGAAGAATCATTTTCCGAAAAGTGACAGCAAAGAAGATGGAATATTGGATATTGTTCTTTCAGATGTATGCGGTCCAATGCCATCAACTTCATTAAGCGGGTATGTATACTATGTCACATTTATTGATGATTACTCTCATAAGACTTGGGTTTACTTTTTAAATTTAAAAGATGAAGTGTTTGAAAAATTCAAAGAGTTCAAAGCTTCAGTAGAAAACCTCTCTGAGAAGAAGATTAAGATACTTAGGTCAAATAATGGACGAGAGTACACTTCAAATGAATTCAAATAATTTTGTAGAGATGTCGGAATTAAGAGGGAGCTCACCACTCCTTACAACCCACAACAAAATGGTGTAGCAGAAAGAAAGAATCGAACAATCATGGAAGCAGTGAAAGCGATGATCCATGATCAACATCTTCCAATGCACTTATGGGCTGAAGCAGCTAGAACAACAGTATATGTCCAGAACAGAATATCCCATAGTGCACTTGGATTCAAGACTCTCAATGAGATGTTCACTGGAAAGAAGCTAGAAGTCATCCATCTCAAAATATTTGGTTTTCCGGTCTATTTACATATTCTAAAAGAGAAGAGAAGCAAGCCAGATCCTTCCGGAAAGAAAGGAGTATTTGTTGGATACTGTGAGGTCTCTAAGGCCTTCAAAATATACATCCCATGTTACTGTTAGATTGACATCAACCAATATGTTACCTTTGATGAAGATTCAACTTTCAACAAATTGAGGAAATGTCAATTGGAAGAAGTCTATGAAGAAGAACCTGTAGCTCCCAGAGTTGTCAAACCTAACAAGGAAGTTGTAGTTACTCCTGATGATGTTATACCGGAGGATCATAATATGGTGGAACCTCAGGAACCACCTCGTGAGATCATCTCTCACAAGAGGAAACCAACTTGGGCACGTGAAATATTTCAAGATGCAGAGAAGTATGGTTCTCATGAAGGAACCATGATACAAAGCAAGAAGCCTAAGCCATCCTCCAGATATGTGGCTTTGATGTGTGATCTCGTTAATAAGGAACCTATTTGCTTTGAAGAAGTTACTCAAAAGAAGGAATGGATGGATGGCATGACCGAAGAATACCAATCTATTATGAAGAATGATGTYTGRG
Source organism: Picea glauca (assembly GCA_000966675.3). Classification (NCBI taxonomy): domain Eukaryota; kingdom Viridiplantae; phylum Streptophyta; class Pinopsida; order Pinales; family Pinaceae; genus Picea; species Picea glauca. The sequence continues at coordinate 36,356 of JZKD02S2167012.1, read as the reverse complement.
AAGTGGTTCCCAAACCAGAAAACAAATATGTGGTATCTTCTAAATGGATATTCAAAATAAAACATGCAGCAGGCGAAAGTATTGAGAAATAAAAGGAAAGATTTGTGGCTCGTGGATTTTCCTARAAAGAAGGCATTGATTATGAAGAAACCTTTTCTCCCATAGCAAGAAACACTTCTATCAGAACCATCATGGCACTTGTAGTCAAGATKAAGTGGAAGTTACACCAAATGGATGTGAAAACAACCTTCTTGAAYGGTGTTATTGAAGAAGAAYTGTATATAGAACAACCACCAGGTTTCGAAGTACAGGACAGAAAGACTCATGTCTGCAAGTTTAAGAARGATCTATATGGTTTGAAGMAAACTCCAAGAGCTTGTATGGAATAATTGATAGTTTTYTGATGATCTTSGGATTTACCAAGAKTAAAGTTGATCCCAACCTTTACTTCAAGATTGTGGATGATGGACTAGTCATATTGTTGYTATATRGRGATGACTTATTCTTGATAGGTGAAGAAAATCTCATCAYAGATTGTAAGAAGAAKCTTGTYGTTGAATTTGAAATGAAGGATCTAGGCCCRATGCAYTATTTCTTAGGTCTTTAAGTATGGTAGAGCCTAGAAGAGATTTTTCTTAATCAAGGAAAGTATGTTGTGGAAATTCTAAAGAGATTCAACATGATGGACTGTAAAGCCTACTATGGAGATGAATCTGAAGTTATTGGTTGATACTTCGTCATAAATAGTTGATGGCACTCTATATAGACAGATGATTGGTTCGTTGATGTATCTAACGAATACCAGACCAGATATATGCTTTGTTGTGAACACCTTGAGTCAGTATCTGGTGAAGCCTAGACATGTTCACGTTGTAGTTGCAAACCATGTGATAAGATACCTTAAGGGTTCATTGGAATATGGCCTCTGTTTTACTGGAGATTGTGACTTCAGATTGTATGGCTATATTGATTTAGATTGGGCTGGAAGTACTTCAGATAGAAAAAACACTTCAGGATGTTTTTTTAGTTTAGGATCAGCCATGACTTCGTCGAAAGGCAGGAAGCAATCCAATATTGTTATCAGTACAACAGAAGTGGAGTATATTGCAGCATGCTCCACCAATTGTGAAGCCATATGGCTTCGGAAGTTGTTGGTGGGTCTATTTGACTTAGAAATGGATGTTACAGTGATATTTTGTGATAACCAAAGTTTCATAAAGATGATAGAGAACCCAATGTTCCACGATAAGACGAAGCACATTGAGATCCGGTACCAGTATATTTGTGACTTGGTATAGAAGGGAACTGTGAAGCTCCAGTATGTTGGCACAGATGAGCAGGTAGTAGATGTGTTGACTAAGCCTATGTCTCATGTGAAGTTTGAGTACTTCTAAGACAAGATTGGTGTAGTTCAAAAGGGCTTCCCTTGAAAGGGGGAGTGATGTTGATGATACTATGGTATCCTGACCACCAGCAGGGCAGCTCGTTAGGATTTATATCCTAGGGGATTGATCATCCCTGGACAGATCCCGTAAGGTCCAAATGGATGGTGTATTGGAGTTCCTATGTATGTATGTACTTTTTGTGGTCAGTAGTGTGGCTTGATGCATGCAGACCCCCCTGCCCTCGGGCCGAGATCCTCTCAGGATCGTTCTAAAGTCTCCCCGAGCCGAAGCGGCTCCATTGGTTCCTTGTTGAAACCTTCAATGAATCCGATCCACAGGTCCTTCACAAAAACTCCACTTGCACCACATGCACTAGGTGTGAGTCTTCACCTCCACACTACCACAACCCGGCCTTAGTGCAAGCGCTTTTCGCAACTCGTGAGTTCGTGAGTCGAAGACCCTTGACTCCTCTTTTCCAAACCTCTGATACCCAAGATGTCGATACGGGTATGGTTTCTCCTTGTTAGCGTCTCACACACATAACCATCAGCTAGGGCTAAGTTTCTATCACGCCTCGCAACTCACAACTTCACGAGTTGGGGTGTTGAGTCCTCGTGCTCCTCCTTCGTGAATCCCCTAGACGTGATAAGTCAACAATAGTTGACTCCTTCCCAGGCGACATGTGTCCACCACCTGTCACCCACTTTCGTCTTTTCTCTGGGCGTTGTTACTACACCACCTGTCAACCACGCGGTCCCCACCAACCGTATGTGCCATGTGTTCGCACGAGCCCTCGGATCTCGGCACTTCATGACTTCTGCAGTCGAAAAGAAACTCTCTCAAACCCCGAACCCCCAAGTAGGCAATACCACACGGATATTCTGATCCAACAGTTCTCCCGTGTTTTGGATCCAACGCTCTGGATCTCCTTCTCTATTCCTCGCAACTCAGAACTTCACGCAAACCAAGAAATTTGGTCTGGCCTCCAAACTCACGAACCACGAGTTCGTGATATGATCCAATGACGTACGCAAAGCACAATCAACGACTCACCTTGATCTTGGATCCTAAGGTGATGGGTTTCACCGGCCTCTAATTACCTCGCAACTATGCCAAATCCAATGACTCTCGCAACTTCACACTTCCTTCACGAAGGCTTCTCACCGTCCATACAGCTCCACTAGATCCTATGGTCCTCGCAACTTCGCGAGCTCTCCACGGAGAATACTGACCGCGCAATTCACACTTCAATGACTTCTACCCAACGATTGAATGCTCCCCCTCCTGAACTTGATTTATATGCGACGGCTTCAATTCCCGTCTCCCTTTGAAATGTTCAAAAGTGTTATCCCTCCTAAGCTTTCACTTGCAAACTCAAGCCTCCAAAAAGAGTCATGCTCGCACTCCTTGTGGCAAAATTTCAAATAACTTCTAGTTATTTGAGTCTTCGACCCTGTGCACTCTTTGCAACAGTGGTCCCTCAACCTTCACTTTAGTTGATAAGTTCTAAGGCTTCAACCAGCCTACGCACACCTTGCACAACTCTATGCTTCTCCTGCACTTCTGCTGGTATGAGAACAACGATATATCTCCTGAGCTTTCTGAGATAAAACTCAGACCCTCGTCAACGCACACCTTGCAGACATTCACTACACTCCTTGCAGGAATTCTCAGGAAGAGAAACAATTGAAACTCATTCTTCTTCTCTCTCAGACTTCATACATTCAACATGAAATCACACACACAACACAGCATTGAGATAAATGCATAACAGAGAAACAAAACAACTATAAACATACCATTTAACAAATGTAAACAGTAAGCATCATAACACCATGAAAATTGAGTCAAAGCTTCATATATTAACTCAAGTGCTCCTGTACATGGGTTCTTCTCTATAGCTCCTTGCTACAGCTCTATATCTTATGAAATCTGAATGATCATCCTAATGTTACCAAGATACAATGATACAAGGGTGAGGGCGTCTATATTTGTTTTCCCTCCTACGTTTCCAAACTGTCTAATCTATTAAATTTAAATCTACCTACTTGCATTCATTACGCATAAATGCCTCTACATAAGACAGATGAGAGAAATTCTCAAGATCTATTTACAATCTCCAAAGCACAAAAGTAAGTACGTTTCCTTAGCTATTACATTAATGTTCGCTCATTAATTTTTCAAAACATTTCAAAATGTGCACTAGTGCTTTTCCAGTTGCCTTTTGACTTTATGTTTACTTGGCTGGTTGCGTACGATGCTCCTGCATCATACTCCCTCGCTTGAAAATTTTCATGAACTCCTGTTCATGATCTCTTGCACGGTATGTCCATACTTTTGAATTGTTGCTTCATCTTCCCAACTTCCATATTCAACTGGATGTCCCTTCCACTTGACCAAGTATTCAAAATACTCCTTTCTCCGGGTCTTTTTGTTAATCCTCTTGTCAATTATACTTTCCATTTGTGGTTTTTCAGCTACAGGCATTTGTTTTGTCCATTGAACTTCTTTCTGTTCATCTTCTACTCCTGTTTATTTAGCTCTGTAAGGGTACAAATCCACAACATTGAATATCAGTGAGATTCCAACCCCATTAGGTAATTCGATATCATATGCATTTTCCCCAAATTTCCTTATGACCTTGCACGGTCCAATCTTTTTCATCTTCAATTTGTTATACGTTCCCCTTGGGAATATCTCCTTCCTCAGATGTGCAAGAATCATATCACCAACTTCAAATTGAAGTTCTCGCCTGTGTTGATATGCTCTCCGCTTGTATTCTTGACTTGAACTCTGCAATTTCTCTTTGATTCGGTTGTGAATCTCCTTCATTCCTTCTGCAAATTCCTCTGCACTAGCACTCCTGAATTCATTTTGTTCTGCATTTTTCAATTTAGAAACTCCCCTTGGTTGCATTCCATATACAATATGGAATGGACTCTTCCCTGTTCTTCTATTGAGTGAATCATTGTAAGCGAATTTCGCCTGTGGCAGAATGTGATCCCATTGATTGTGGTGTTCAGTCACTAAGCTCCTCAACAAATATCCCAAGCTCCTATTTACGACCTCTGTCTATCCATCCATCTGAGGATGACACGCTGAGATAAATATAAAACTTGTCCCCAACTTCTTCCATAAGGTCCTCCAGAAATGTCCCACAAACTTGGTATCTCGATCAGAAACGATACTCCTTGGCAAGCCGTGAAGTCTGACGACTTCCTTGAAAAACAAGTTCGCAATATGATTTGCGTCACTGGTTTTCTGGCATGGTATGAAATGTTCCATCTTTGAAAATTTGTCGACTACCACAAAGATTGAATCATATCCTCTCTATTTTCTTGGCAGTCCCAATATAAAATCCATGCTCACTGCGTCCCACGGCCTTTCAGGTATGGGTAATGGTTGATATAACCCTGTGTTTTGCCTTTTTCCTTTCATGTGATGACAAATTCTGCACCTGTCCACGAATTTCTTGATATATGTCCTCATTCCTGGCCAAAAATATGAGCCATTCAACTTTGAGAACATCTTGTCATGACCGAAGTGTCCGACCAATCCTCCACTATGTTTTTCCTTCAGTAAATTCTCCCTCATGGATCATTTTGGAATACATAACTGATTTCCCTTGAACAATAATCCATATTGGATCATGTATTCATTCCATTGGCTTTTTTCCATGAGAATTGGATTCTCAGATGCCTCATATGCCTCCTTGAAGTCTGGATCATCCCTGTACATTTCTTTGAGGTTATCAAAACCCAAAGTCTTGACTCTGAATTCCTGCATAAGAAAACATTTCCTGCTCAAAGCATCAACAACTTTTTTAGCAATTCCAAAAACATGATTAATCACAAAAGTAAAATTCTGCATGTATTCAACCCATTTAGCATGATTTTGGTTCAACTTTTCCTGTCGAGTCACAAATTGAAAAGTGTGATTATCGTTGTACAAAACAAACTCCTTGGGAACCAAATAGTGTCTCCATTTCTTCAGCGCTTGTATGACTGCGTAGAATTCCTTGTCATGTGTGGAGTACTTAAGCTTTGCTTCATTCAATTTCTCACTGAAGTATGCGACCAGCCTATCATCTTGGCTCAAGAGCACTCCAATTGCAAATCCACTCGTGTCACACCTGACCTGGAATGTCTTGCTGAAATTTGGCAAAACCAGAATTGGTTGCTCAATGATCTTCTTCTTCGGCAGGTTGAAACTCTTCTCTGCTTCCTCCATCCAATGAAAAGATTTATGTCTTTTCTTCATTGTATCCATAATTGGTGTGCTAATTCCACTGAATTTTCGGATGAATTTCCTATAGAAGCTAGCCAAACCATGGAAGCTTCGTACTTCAAATACACTCTTCGGCGATGGCCAATCTTTAATCGCCTTTATCTTTTTCGAATCCATCTTCAAATCATTTGCAGAGATAACAAAACCCAAATAAATGAGTTATGTCCTCATAAATGAAAATTTCTTCATATTGATTAGTAATTTCTCCTGCTGTAATCTCCTCATTACTGCAGCTAAATGATTTAAGTTTTCTGCTTCTGTTTTGCTGAAAATTAGTATATCATCAAGATATACAATGACGAATTTCCCAATGAAATCCTTCAGGACTTCGTCCATCAAACTCATGAAAGTACTGGGCGCATTCATTAAGCCAAATGGCATGACAAGCCATTCATATATCCCTTCATTCATCTTGAATGTTGTCTTCCATTCATCAACTTCTCTCATTAGAAATTGATGATATCCGCTTTTCAAATCAATCTTTGAAAAACATCTTGCTCCACTTAAGAAATCCATCAAGTCATCCATCCTTGGCAATGGAAATCTGTATCTGATGGTAATATTATTGATTTCCCTTGAGTCTGTACACATTCTCCAGCCTCCATCTTTCTTTGGGCTGAGCACTATCAGAACAGCGCATGGACTCAAGCTTTCTCGAATCAATCCTTTGTCCATTAAGTCTTGGACCTGTCTCTTAACTTCTTCATTTTCCTGCGGCATCAACCTATATGTTGCTTTGTTCGGAAAACTGGCTCCAGGTATAATATTAATATGATGGCTTATACTCCTGATAGGTGGCAACGAACAAGGTAGTTCGTCCACTACTATATCAACAAAATCTTCCAGCAACTCCTGGATTTCTTCTGGTAAATCATCTATTCTCCTACTGGTCAAAACAATTTTGGGCTTCCTGACCACAATAAATTGCATGTCTTCCTTCTTCTTAACCTCATCAAGAAGTTCCTTCCCACTCACGAGAAGTACAGTGTTGCTCATTTCTGTTTTCACCTCTTTATCCTAAATCGGCAGCAACATGTGAGTCCTACCATTTTTCTCCAGGGTGTACGTGTTCTTTCTCCCATCATGAACCATGTTTCTGTCATATTTCCATGGTCTACCCAGCAATAGATGACAAACATCCATGGGAATGAMATCACATAATATTTCATCTTTATATCCTCCTATTTTAAATTCAACTAAACATTGTTTAGTGACATTTACCTGATGTCCTTTTTGTAGCCACGAAACTCTGTATGGACTTGGATGTACAACAGTCTCCAGCTCCAACTTTTCTACCATCTTTGTAGATACGAGATTGTCTGTGCTACCACTGTCTACTATGAACTTGCATACTCTATCCTTAGTTTTGCAAGCAATCCTAAACAGACTGTTTATTTGGGCTAGGTTCTCTGCCTCCTTCTCTGGCTTCAAGACAATTTTCCTCATCATTAAAGATCTTCCCCCCTCAGCGTCTTCTGCCTCAACATTTTGTCCTTGAGCTTTGGCAATGTGATTTTCACCTCCATCTTTCTTCTTATCTGGACACTCATAAGATTTATGTTCGATCTTTCCACAGACAAAGCATTTCACTTCGCCTCCTCTGCCTCTTCCTCTTCCTCTGGCTCGAGGAAAAGTATTTCTATCAGCATATTGCCTTCCCTGTGAGCTTCCTCCTCTATCAGGTTGAGTTTGAGGTTTCTTCCCCTCTTCTTTAGGTTTCTAAGTTCTATCTTGGGCAATTGTCTTGCCTCTGGATTGACTTCTACCCCAGCCTCTCTGACCTTGCTTTCGGATCATCTTCTCTTCAGCTTTCAAAGCCATCTGATAAGCATCTTCCATAGTCCGAATGGTCATCATGTTCATCTCATCTTGAATGTCATATCACAAACCATTCATGTACCTAGAAATTGTTTCATCATCGCTTTCTCGATGACTTGCTCTGATGTTTATCCTGTAGAATTATTCAGTGTATTCTTTCACTGACATTAGCTTCTGTCTCAAATTCCATATCCTCGAAAACAGAGTGATTTGATAATCCCTGGGTATAAATTTGGCTTTCATCTTTGCAACCATTTTATCCCAGCTTTTGATTTTTTGCTTGCCCTTGCAGTGTCTGTCAACCTGCAGTTCATCCCACCACAGTGTTGCATGCCCTTTAAGTCTAGTAACGACATGTTTTACTTTCTTGTCTTCCTCGACATCCTCGTAGTCGAAGTATTTGTCAAGAGCTCTAATCCAGTCTAGAAGCTCTTCAACATCCAAGTTTCCTTCGTACACTGAAATGTCCATTTTTTCTCTAGCACCTATCCTTGCAACAACCCTGAATAGGCATTCTTCTGCAGCATCTTCGACTGCAACTTCTTCTTTTTCAGCTTCATTTTCACTTTCAGCCTCACTGATATCCCCAGCGTCAACTGTGCATCTCTGTGTTGTCTCCATAGCATCAAGCCTGGCACGTAATTCACGCATCTCTCTTTCCCTTGTTGGATTTGGTATTTGCCTGTCTCTTCTTCTCGGCATTTCTCTTTCCTCTGTTGGATCAGGTATTTGCCTGTCTCTTCTTCTCGGCGGCATGGCTGTAAATTTTTTTCTTCCTTCTCTCTGCTATAGAAAGCAAAGAAATTATTATGTGCTCTGATACCACTTGATGCATGCAGACCCCCTGCCCTCAGGCCGAGATCCGCTCAGGATCGTTCAAAATTATCCTCGAGCCGAAGTAGCTCCTTTGGTTCCTTTCTAAAACCTTCAATGAATCCGATCCATAGGTCCTTCATGAAAACTCCACCTGCACCACATGCACCAGGTGTGAGTCTTCGCTTCCACACGACCACAACCTGGCCTTAGCGCAAACGCTTTTCATAACTCGCAGCTCGCGAGTTCGTGAGTCAAAGACCCTCGACTCCTCTTTTCCAAACCTCCGATACCTGAGATGTTGATACGAGTATGGTTTCTCCTTGTTAGCGCCTCACACACATAACCATCAGCTAGGTCTAAGTTGCTAGAATGTCTCGCAACTCGCAACTTCGCAAGTTGGGGTGTTGAGTCCTCGTGCTCCTCCTTCGCGAATCCCCGAGACGTGATAAGTCTACAATAGTTGAATCCTTCCCAGGTGACGTGTGTCCACCACCTGTCACCCGCTTCCGTCTTTTCTCTGGGCATTGTTACTACGCCACCTATCAACCACGCGGTCCCCACCAACCGAATGTGTCACGTGTTCGCACGAGCCCTCGGCGCTCGGCACTTCGCGACTTCTGCAGTCGAAAAGAAACTCTCTAAAACCCCAAACCCCCGAGTACGCGATACCACGCGGAGATTCTGATCCAACGGTTCTCCCGTGTTTTGGATCCAACGGTCTGGATCTCCTTCTCTATTCCTCACAACTCAGAACTTTGTGCAAACCAAAAAATTTGGTCTAGCCTCCAAACTCACGAACCCCGAGTTCGCGATATAATCCAATGACGTACGCAAAGCATGATCAACGGCTCACGTTGATCCTGGATCCTAAGGTGATGGGTTTCACCAGCCTCTAATCACCTTGCAACTCTGCCAAATCCAATGACTCTCGCAACTTCGCACTTCCTTCACGAAGGCTTCTCACCTTCCATACGACTCCACTGGATCCTACGATCCTTGCGACTTCGCGATCTCTCCATGGAGAATACTGACCGCCCGATTCACGCTTCAATGACTTCTACCCAATGATTGAATGCTCTCCCTCCTGAACTTGATTTATATGCGACAACTTCAATCCTCGTCTCCCTTTGAAATGTTCAAAAGTGTTATCCCTCCTGATATTTCACTTGCAAACTCAAGCCTCCAAAAAGAATCATGCTCGCACTCCTTGTGGCAAACTTTCAAATAAATTATGGTTATTTGAGTCTTCGACCCTGTGCACTCTTTGCAACAGTGGTCCCTCAACCTTCACTTTAGTTGATAAGTTCTAAGGCTTCAACTAGCCTGTGCACACCTTGCACGGCTCTGTGCTTCTCCCGCACTTCTGCTGGTATGAGAACAATGATATCTCTCCTGAGCTTTCTAAGATAAAACTCAGACCCTCGTCAATGCACACCTTGCGAGCGTTCACTACACTCCTTGCAGGAATTCTCAGGAAGAGAAACAATTGAAACTCATTCTTCTTCTCTCTCAGACTTCATACATTCAACATGAAATCATACACACAACACAACATTGAGATAAATTCATAACAAAGAAACAAAACAACTGTAAACATACCATTTAACAAATGTAAACAGTAAGCATCATAACACCATGAAAATTGAGTCAAAGCTTCATATATTAACTCAAGTGCTCATGTACATGGGTTCTTCTCTATAGCTCCTTGCTACAGCTCTACAGCTTATGAAATCTAAATGATCATCCTAATGTTACCAAGATACGATGATACAAGGGTGAGGGTGTCTATATCCATTTTCCCTCCTACGTTTCCAAACTGTCTAATCTAATAAATTTAAATCTACCTACTTGCATCCATTACGCATAAATGCCTCTACATAAGACAGATGAGAGAAACGCTCAAGATCTGTTTACAATCTCCAAAGCAAAAAAGTAAGTACGCTTCCTTAGCTATTACATTAATGTCCGCTCATTAATTTTTCATAACATTTCAAAATGTGCATTGGTGCTTTTCTAGCTACCTTCTTCCTTTATGCTTGCTTGGCTGGCTGCATACGATGCTCCTGCATCACATCTCGTTAGGATTTATATCCTAGGGGGTTTTATTATCCCTGGACGGATCCCGTAAGGTCCGAATGGATGGTCTTTCGGAGTGCCCACAATTGTTGTTGTTGCTATTGTTGATGTTGATGTTTCATTATGTTTCCATTGATGTTGTTGTTCCAACTTTGCATTGCAGATGATGATGATGCTCAATTTCTATTAATGTTGATGATGAGAAAAACTTCCAATGATTTATAGATATGACAAACAATGTTCCTGATGTTGATGATGATGTCTCCTCCTCTTGATGATGTATTGAGTCCAGTTAGTTGTTATTAATGTTGTCAGTAGAATACTCTTCTGGTTAAGAGGGAGTGTTGAAATATTGTAACTTCGAAGAATATTCTACCTAAGAGAATGTTGAAGAATATTATTATATTACATTTATTAATTAGGCCCTATTGTGCCTTTGTAAAAGTTGGCCCTTTTGTGCCTTGACAATTAAATGTAAATTAAGAGGGTAAAGTGACAGGTCGGCCCAGACCTATTTTTAGGCTTGTCAGACCACTATTTATAAGGGAGGCCAACACCTCATTTGGACACACTCACCAACTAACTCTGCAGTGTGCAAGTCTTGGAGGAGAACCTACTGCAAGTGGGGGTGAAGTCAAGGAGGGTTTTGGTCTATCTCTTGGTATCTATTTGTTAAGTGGTGCGCTACTCTTCCTAGTGAAGGAGTAGAGGAGGATCTTTTGTTCGGTTTT
>JZKD02S2167012.1:6942-25233 GCA_000966675.3 Picea glauca | reverse complement strand
TGAAGAAAGCTAAATAACTCAACCTTGGGCTTAAGTCTCTAAAAACTTCCATTGGGTTTAATAACTAAGAGTGAGTCATTTTCATAACCTTCGCACTTAAAATCTTCAAATCTTCGTAAATGTGTTGATGATAATGATATATTGATGGTGATCTCATAAATGTGATGATGCGTTGATGTTCATGCTGCAATCCTTGTATCCTGCACACATAAAAGATAAACGTGGTTAGCTTGCTTGTTGTACTTTAGATATTCTTTATTTGTAAATCTTGCATCAAGTACTTTGTGGATATCTCATTTGTAGATAGATATATTGTAATTCTTTTATTTCTTTTGTAATTTTGTAAACAACTTGAAATTTATTTGTAACGAACAACCCTAACATCTAGTTGACCCCATTTCCCAACCTTAGGTACTAGTCTTAGTTGTTAGCTTTTTAGCTCGGGAGGTACTCCGCATGTTTTGTGTTGTATGCAGATGTTACCTTAATGTTTACACTACCAGGCACTTAACTTTTTAATAGTTTTTATAAAGTTGTTTACGTGGTTCTTTTATTAAAGTGACTTTTTAATAAAGTGTACCATCTATTTTTAAAGTGACTTTATTATCATAAAGCACTTATGTAATAAAGTGAAATTCACTTTAATTTTAAATGAGACATTTTGGAGGGAATGAATCATGACCCTTGAGATTGGAAAAGGCAAGATCTAATCTTGGCCTTTGGATCTAGGGTTGGGGAAGGTGAAAAGACACTTTTGGGGGGAAAATATCATTTTCAGATTATAAAAGAATGCATTGGGTAGTGTGCAAGACATGTCGAATGTCGAGAGAGGACATTGGGAGGAGAGTTAGAGAGATTTTTTGAGCAAGATTGAGAGAGGAAAGTGAGCAGCAAAGAGGGCACATTTTTTGAAGAAAGTGGGCATGATTCCCGAGAAAAATTTTCTGTGATTTTTGGCCGAATTTTTTTTTCTGCTATGGGAGGCCGTATTGTACGGATCCGTACAGTCCGTACGGATTTGGCACGAAAATCAAGGCAATTTTTGGCACGATTTTCGAGGCAATTTTCAGATTTTTGGTGGTTGTTTTTGGGTTGTACAGAACAATCCGTATAGTGGACCGTGGGCACGAAAAATGAGGTACGAAAGTGGCAGGACAATGGTACAATTTTGGCACAGAAAATGAGGTAGATTTATGAGGGATAGATTTGGCACTGTGAGGTATTTTCCTTGGCTGGAAATGTTGTTTTGCTGCTGATATGTACTTTCATGAAGCTGAATAATAAATCTCTCTCTCTCTCTCTCTCTCTCTCTCTCTCTCTCTCTCTCGTTGGGTTTCCCCACATTGGGGTTTTCCCTGACATTTGCCTAAATTTCTGTGAGTTATGGGTTGTTATCCATTGTGTATTTCCGCTGCATATTTTGCTTAACAATGTATATTTCTACTTATAAAAATTTCTAAATGTGGGTATGCATTTATTAAATTTAAGAAGACAGTTATCTCTAGGTTGTTAAGTGGTTGACGAAATGTGTGAATGAAATATTTCTGATTTTGTCCTTAGAAAATCTACATGGTATCAGAGCTTTGTCTCTGAAAGTGGGCAGTGTGATAATTGGGCAAAAGGGTGTGATTGTTTTCCTTGAGGTGTGACAGGAAATATGGCTGCAAGCATTAGATATGAGGATCGGTTGGATAGCATTTCCAACTACTTGCAGTGGAAGGTTCGTTTGTCAGCCGTTCTCAAGGAGAACAAGATCTATAGCTACGTCAACTCTGTTGTAGTAGCTCCCGCAACAGATCTTGTTTCTTTGGACTTGCATGAGGTCAAGGAAGCCAGAGCTCAGAGAATTATTCTGGATGGGGTGAAGGATCACCTTATCCCACACTTGGCTGAGAAAAAGACTTCCAAGGAGATGTGGGATACACTTAAGAACTTGTTCTAGGTGAAGAACAAGAACCGAAAGATGGCCTTGAAGGTTAAGTTGCATGATACCAAGATGGGTAAGGAGGAGAGTGTCTCTTCTTATCTTACCCGGGTGGCTCAAGTTAAAGATGAGTTGTCAGCTGTTGGAGAGGTCATTTCGGATTTTGAGTTGGTGAGGATAGCCTTAAATGGCTTCACCAAAGATTGGGAAGTCTTCGTGAAGTGTGTGGTGGTTCGTGAGAATCTACCAGATTGGAGCAGACTGTGGAATGATTTCACTCAGGAGGAGATCCAAAAAAGATCTTAGAGAAGTGATCAGAAGACAGACAGAGCTGAGGAGAATATTTCTCTTGCGACAAAGAGAAAGAAGAAAGGAAGTTCTGGAAGGGACTTGAGTAAAGTCATATGTTATTGTTGTAATCAGTTAGGGCACCTTGCTTCTCATTGTCCTGAGAGGAAGAAGAAGAAGAAGGAGTCAGAGGGGCTTGAGACAACTGCTACAACAACCATAGAGGACTTTGCTTCAAAGTTCGATAGGGAATTTTCTTTGGTTACCCTAGTTTCCAGTGCCGACAGCGGAAGATTCGGAGGTGATGTCAGATGGATTGTGGATAGTGGAGCCTCTAACCACATGACGAGAATCTAACAAGTATTCCCAGACTTCACAGAGATTGGTCCTGACCCACAGGTGGTAAATGAAGGTGGTATGGCAAGAGTTGTACGTGGAGTTGAGAATGTTAGATTCCAACTCGAGTTTGGGGGACTCTTGGAGATTGATGGAGTTCTCTTTGTTCCAGGGTTGAGTGTTAACTTGCTCTTAGTCTCAGTCTTGCAAGATGTAGGATATTGTGTATTGTTCAAGAGGGAACATGTCTTTATCTACAGAGAGGGAGTGGACTCGGTAGAGCTGCAGCTGATCGGTAACTGGGTGGATAGGTTGTATATGTTGAGAGGACATCCTATGATGTATGATTCAACGTCGGACGAGGAGCGTGAGGAGGCTCCTGAGACTACGGTGGCGCCAAGGTATCATTTTTGCATTACAAGAGAAGAGAGTGAGTCTCTTCTGAGCACTGACAGAAGGCTTAGCCAGGTTGATCGAACCGATGCTCAACATGAAGTGAGCTCAGGGTTCTGGGAGGTTGCCAGGAAAAGATCTTCTAGTTCAAGTTCTGTGCAGGTGTTGCGGATGGCTCCAGGTTTAGAGGGAGCTCCTACAGAGCACAGTGTGATGGGACCAGATGATGGAGATGGTAGTGAGTACATCCCTCGCTAAGAGGGAGTGTTAGCTTTTTAGCTCGGGAGATACTCTGCATGTTTTGTCTTGTATGCGGATGTTACCATAATGTTTACACTACCAGGCTCTTAACTTTGTAATAGTTTTTATAAAGTTGTTTAAGTGGTTCTTTTATTAAAGTGACTTTTTAATAAAGTGTACCTTCTATTTTTAAAGTGACTTTATTATCATAAAGCACTTATGTAATAAAGTGAAATTCACTTTAATTTTAAATGAGACATTTTGGAGGGAATGAATCATGGCCCTTGATCTTGGAAAAGACAAGATCTAATCTTGGCCTTTGGATCTAGGGTTGGGGAAGGTGAAAAGACACTTTTGGGGGGAAAATGACATTTTCAGATTATAAAAGAATACATTGGGTAGTGTGCAAGACATGTTGAATGTCGAGAGAGGACATTGGGAGGAGAGTTAGAGAGATTTTATGAGCAAGCTTGAGAGAGGAAAGTGAACAACAAAGAGGGCACGATTCCCAAGAAAAATTTTCTATGATTTTTGGTTGATTTTTTTTTTCTGCTGTGGGAGGCCGTACTGTACGGATCCGTACAGTCTGTACGATTCTATATAGTCCATACAGTCATACGGATTTGGCACGAAAATCGAGACAATTTTTTGGCACAATTTTCGAGGCGATTTTCATATTTTCAATGGCTGTTTTTGGGCCATACGAAACAGTTCGTACAATGGAATGTGGGCACGAAAAACGAGGTATGGAAGAGGCAGGACAACAGTACGATTTTGGCACGGAAAACGAGGCAAATTTTTGTAGGACAAATTTGGTGCTGTGAGGTATTTTCCTTGGCTGGAAATGTTGTTTTGCTGCTGATATGTACTTTCCTGAAGCTAAATAATAAATATCTCTCTCTCTCATTGGGTTTCCCCACATTGGGGTTTTCCCTGGCATTTGCCTAAATTTCTATGAGTTATGAGTTGCTGTCCATTGTGTATTTCCGCTGCATATTTTTCTTAACAATGTGTATTTTGTTTATCAATAAACCAATCTATTAATTAAAGTATTAACCAAATTTTAAAAAAGCTCTTACACCATCATATCAAAAATACTTTTATTTTTTAATCCAAAAAATACTCTTATTTTAATTACAAGAAGTTACAAGGTGGAAATATATTAACCCTTTTATACTAATTTTTTAAAAGGTTCGTACACCATCATATCAAAGTTATTTTTCTTTTGTAATAAAAAATACTTTTCTTCTGATTGAAAATTCAAGTGGAAATATATTAAAAAAAGAAAAGGGTATTAGGTGGAGATATTTTAACCTTTTTATATAACTTAATTTTTTTTTTATATAATTAAAAAAAAAAGTGTTAGGTGGAAATATATTAACTTTTTAATCTTAAAGGATTATCCAAGCTCCTATTATAATAATGGAATCAAAGAAGTCAGTGAAGTAAACATCTTTAATGGTATTGAAGAAGTGAGTATTATTGAAAGGAGTGGTGAATTATGAATGTTTTAGTCTAAATGTTTTATGAAATGATTATTTTTTGATAATTTTTTGGGGGAATACTTGTCTGAAATCCGGCAAGAAATTGTTAGATTTGTAAATTTGAGTGATTATTTCTGTATGAGTGTCCTAGGAGTTTTCAGCATGCTAAATCTATTTCTGCATTCATAAATGGATTTTAAACAACAAAAAATAATGATTTCTTGCAGATTTATGTAGCCAGATTTGAGCGAAAAAAACCATTTCATAGAACATTTAGACAGCCATTATAAATTCCATATATAAATTAACATTTTGAATTAAATATTCTTTTTGTGAAATTGAGTCCTTTAAAAATTATAATTACTTTTATGATGTGTGGGAAATCATTTATTATGAAATAATATCAAGTTAATACATAAATGCAAATAAACAATTAGAGGACGAATTAATAAATCATCCACAAAACAAAAAAGTATTAGAGATCAAACTAGTCAAACAACAAGAAAAATATAAAGATTTCAAGAATGTGGTTGTTGATGAATTATTAGGAAAAAGGTAAGAAATTATTGGGAAAAAATGAGGAAATATATTGCTTAAAATGTCATAGTAAAAACTTGCAAAAATTAAGAAGTTAAAGGATAAAAAGTAGTGCATTTATAAGTTGGAACAAAAGAATCAAAGGTCTTGAAAATAAATTATTAGAAAAAATCTAAGAAAGCTCCTACCTAAGGAACTTTAATAACAAATTGTTTGAACAAATCAAAAGATTAAAAGAGGAGAAACTAGAGAATCAAGACCTTAAAAATAAAGTTAACAAGTTGGAAAATAATGAAGAACTTTTTTGTTTAAGGAATCATAATCAAAGTTTGCTTGCACAAGTCAAGAACTTGTTGAAGAATGAAAAGAACACATAATAGAAAAAGTTAGATCTACTCGTTAAGAAATAATCATTAGTCAATAAAGAAACAATGACCAAACTTGTTGAAATAAAGAGACTTGTCGACAAAGAATCACTAGTCAATAAAGAAACAAGGACCAAACTTGTCGAAATAAATAAATTATTAGATGTAAAAGTGCAAACCATGGAGAAAGGAACCAATATAGATCTAGTCAACATAAAAAATCAAAATGATGCAAACCCATTTGTAGGGATGTCTTTTGACATTGCAATACAAAAAATTTACATAGAGACGCTAGCAAATCCGAGAATCTCTACTAATGCAATGATCAACAAAGCAACACAAGTTTGAAAGGAAGATATGTTACCAAAAGTGAAACAAGAAAACACTACAACTACAAAAAAAAGGATCATGTTACAAGGACACTTTATAGACATTCTAATCACAAGAGTTGATACTATAATCAATCAATATATCAACATCTTTCAAAGAAAAAGAGTTGACCATATTACGAAGAATATCAATGTCAATATAGTTGAGTCTTGAGTCTCAAAATAAAAGTTCATATTGAGAATTGTATAAGTGCAATGCCCACAAAGAATGTAATTAGGGTGGTTAGATTGTCTTACAATTTGATAATTATGCTCAACACTCAAAAGACCATATTGTCTCATGTCCCCAACCATCACCAACTCAAGAATGAGAAATCATGGGAAAGCAGAGGTAGTCAAAATGAAGGCATAAGTTTTTTATGCTTTGAGGACAAAGCATTTCTAAAAGGGGAAGACAATGTAATAAACATAAATAAATAAATAAATGGTAAATGAAGTGATACATCTTAAGGGACATGATTTAATTAAATGACCTATCAACTATGATGACCAATCAATGCATATAAGTACACCATCACATGACATTATAATCATATCTATATTATTCATTCATATCTTATTCATTATTTATATTACTTTTCCTATATGAATTTTAGTTGCCAATCCACACACACACACACACACACACACACACACACACACACACACACACACACATATATAATGGGATTGACATGGTTTCTTTTTAGCAAATATGTAAAGAAAAGTGAATGTGTGAGAAAAAAATATGTTAGAGGAATTAGTCTTTTTTCTTCGTAAGATAGATACATTTTGTTATGGCTACATCTTTTCATTACAAAAAAAAGTAGTTGGGGCATGGAAAGGAAACGATCCTTGTTACTCTAATGAGTGCAAAGTGGGATGTTGTAGTACATGGAGGGGGAGAGACTTTTTTTTCCTTAAGTGTATAGCCATGGGGGGTGGATTTACTTGGAAAAATAAGGAGGAAGATAGGGTAAATGAGATCCCATTGGTATTTGGAGAATTTGAGTTAGCGAGGGGATTCAACAATATAATGTGGAAAATTCAATAGAATGGAATACTCAGTTCATAAGGTGACTCATCATTGGGATGTGTCGTGACTCATCTCAATCTAGGCGAGAACATTGTGATAGAGATTGGTTGATTACAAAGGACCTCCACTCAGGAAAATGAAAAGCATGAGGGAATAACTTATATTTTTAATAATGAATCGTTCCTGTTTCCATCTAGAGGCGAGTCAAGGATGGTAATTGCAAAGGGACTGAAAATTGAGGACTTGGGAGGGATCAAAACACTTCTCAGAGTTAATGAAGTTAATTGGTCAAAGCTTATGGGAAACATCTCTAGTGTTGTTATTTCCTAGAAAAAACCATTCAATAGAATCTGATTGAAAGTATTTGAATGACCAACATGGGGTGTGTCCTTGTCACCAAGCACACTCCCTATCAATTTTGGATTGGTTCATGCCAACCCAAGGGGACTCTCCTTGAAGGATTTGAAGATTAACTTTAAGTACTCTTGGTAAAGTGCTTCAAATTCACAATATATTTTATTGAAGAATTCAAATCTCCAACTAAAAAATAAACAAAGTCAAATCATAGATTTATGTTCTAATTTACCAAATTAACCCAAAACCAACACAAATATGTGATATTCTTGTTAAGTTTTAATGTTGTTATTAAGATATATCCAAAGTGCATGAGCATTTAATACTTCAACAACATGTAAGGATCACTGAAAGAAACATAATCACAAGGTACACAACATTTTATCTTGGGAAACCCTCACGGGGAAGAAAACCCAACAAAAACTTCCTTAATATAGATAGACCAAAAACCGAACAAAAGATTCTCCTCTACTCCTTCACTAGGAAGAGTAGCGCACCACTTAACAAATAGATACCAAGAGATAGACCAAAAACCTCCTTGACATCACCCCCACTTGTAGTAGGTTCTCCTCCAAGACTTGTGCACTGCAGAGCTAGTTGGTGAGTGTGTCCAAATGAGGTGTTGGCCTCCCTTATAAATAGTGGCCTGACAAGCCTAAAAATAGGTCTGGGCCGACCTGTCACTTTACCCTCTTAATTTACATTTAATTGTCAAGGCACAAAAGGGCCAACTTTTACAAAGGCACAATAGGGCCTAATTAATAAATGTAATATAATAATATTCTTCAACATTCTCTTAGGTAGAATATTCTTCGAAGTTACAATATTTCAACACTCCCTCTTAACCAGAAGAGTATTCTACTGACAACATTAATAACAACTAACTGGACTCAATACATCATCAAGAGGAGGAGACATCATCATCAACATCAGGAACATTGTTTGTCATATCTATAAATCATTGGAAGTTTTTCTCATCATCAACATTAATAGAAATTGAGCATCATCATCATCTGCAATGCAAAGCTGGAACAACAACATCAATGGAAACATAATGAAACATCAACATCAACAATAGCAACAACAAAAATTGTGGGCACTCCGAAAGACCATCCATTCGGACCTTACGGGATCCATCCAGGGATAATAAAATCCCCTAGGATATAAATCCTAATGAGCTGTGATGCAGGAGCATCGTATGCAGCCAGCCAAGCAAGCATAAAGGCAGAAGGTAGCTGGAAAAGCACCAATGCACATTTTGAAATGTTTTGAAAAATTAATGAGCGGACATTAATGTAATAGCTAAGGAAGCGTACTTACTTTTGTGCTTTGGAGATTGTAAACAGATCTTGAGCGTTGCTGTCATCTGTCTTATGTAGAGGCATTTATGTGTAATGAATGCAAGTAGGTAGATTTAAATTTATTAGATTAGACAGTTTGGAAACGTAGGAGGGAAAACATATATAGACACCCTCACCCTTGTATCATTGTATCTTGGTAACATTAGGATGATCATTTAGATTTCATAAGCTGTAGAGCTGTAGCAAGAAGCTATAGAGAAGAAACCATGTACAGGAGCACTTGAGTTAATATATGAAGCTTTGACTCGATTTTCATGGTGTTATGATGCTTACTGTTTACATTTGTTAAATGGTATGTTTACAGTTGTTTTGTTTCTCTGTTATGCATTTATCTCAATGTTGTGTTGTGTGTATGATTTCATGTTGAATGTATGAAGTCTGAGAGAGAAGAAGAATGAGTTTCAATTGTTTCTCTTCTTGAGAATTCCTGCAAGGAGTGTAGTGAATGTCCGTAAGGTGTGCATTGACGAGGGTCTGAGTTTTATCTCAGACAGCTCAGGAGAGCTATCGTTGTTCTCATACTAGCAGAAGTGCGGGAGAAGCACAGAGCCATGCAAGGTGTGCGCAGGCTAGGTGAAGCCTTAGAACTTAACAACTAAAGTGAAGGTTGAGGGATCACTGTTTCAAAGAGTGCACAAGGTCGAAGACTCAAATAACCATAAGTTATTTGAAAGTTTGCCACAAGGAGTGCGAGAAGGATTCTTTTTGGAGGCTTGAGTTTGCAAGTGAAAGCTCAGGAGGGATAACACTTTTGAACATTTCAAAGGGAGACGAGGATTGAAGTTGTCGCATATAAATCAAGTTCAGGAGGGAGAGCATTCAATCATTGGGCAGAAGTCATTGAAGTGTGAATAAGGCAGTCAGTATTCTCCGTGGAGAGCTTGCGAAGTCACGAGGATCGTAGGATCCAGTGGAGCCATATGGACGTTGAGAAGCCTTCGTGAAGGAAGTGCGAAGTTGCGAGAGTCATTGGATTTGGCAGAGTTGCAAGGTGATTAGAGGCCGGTGAACCCATCACCTTTGGATCCAGGATCAACGTGAGCCGTTGATCATGCTTTGCGTACGTTGTTGGATTATATCGCGAACTCGGGGTTCGTGAGTTTGGAGGCTAGACCAAATTTTTTGGTTTGCACGAAGTTCTGAGTTGCGAGGAATAGAGAAGGAGATCCAGACCATTGGATCCAAAACACAGGAGAACCGTTGGATCAGAATCTCCGCATGGTATCATGTACTCGGGGGTTTGGGGTTTGAGAGAGTTTCTTTTCGACTGCATAAGTCGCGAAGTGCCGAGCGCCGAGGGCTCCTGCGAACACGTGACACATCCGGTTGGTGGGGACCGTGTGGTTGACAGGTGGCGTAGTAACAACGCCCAGAGAAAAGATGGAAGTGGGTGATAGGTGGTGGACACACGTCGCCTGGGAAGGAGTCAACTATTGTTGACTTATCGCGTCTCGAGGATTCACGAAGGAGGAGCACGAGGACTCAACACCCCAACTTGCGAAGTTGCGAGTTGCGAGGCATTCTAGCAACTTAGACCTAGCTGATGGTTATGTGTGTGAGGTGCTAACAAGGAGAAACCATACTCGTATCGGCATCTCAGGTATCGGAGGTTTGTAAAAGAGGAGTCGAGGGTCTTTGACTCACGAAATCGCGAGATGCGAGTTATGAAAAGCATTTGCGCTAAGGCCAGGTTGTGGTCGTGTGGAGGCGAAGACTCACACCTGGTGCATGTGGTGCAGGTGGAGTTTTCGTGAAGGACCTATGGATCAGATTCATTGAAGGTTTTAGCAAGGAACCAAAGGAGCTGCTTCGGCTCGAGGAGAATTTTGAACGATCCTGAGCGGATCTCGGCCTGAGGGAAGGGGGTCTGGATGCATCAAGTGGTATCAGAGCACATAATAATTTCTTTGCTTTCTATAGCAGAGAGAAGGAAGAAATTTTTTTACAGCCATGCCGCCGAGAAGAAGAGACAGGAAAATACCTGATCCAGCAGAGGAAAGAGAAATGCCGAGAAGAAGAGACAGGAAATACCAAATCCATCAAGGGAAAGAGAGATGCGTGAATTACGTGCCAGGCTTGATGCTATGGAGACAACACAGAGATGCACAGTTGATGATGGGGATATCAGCGAGGCTGAAAGTGAAAATGAAGCTGAAAAAGAAGAAGTTGCAGTCGAAGATGCTGCAGAAGAATGCCTATTCAGGGTTGTTGCAAGGATAGGTGCTAGAGAAAAAATGGACATTCCAGTGTACGAAGGAAACTTGGATGTTGAAGAGCTTCTAGACTGGATTAGAGCTCTTGACAAATACTTCAACTACGAGGATGTCGAGGAAGACAAGAAAGTCAAACATGCCGTTACTAGACTTAAAGGGAATGCAACACTGTGGTGGGATGAACTGTAGGTTGATAGACGCTGCAAGGGCAAGCAAAAAATCAAAAGCTGGGATAGAATGGTTGCAAAGATGAAAGCCAAATTTATACCCAGGGATTATCAAATCACTTTGTTTTTGAGGATGCGGAAATTGAGACAGAAGCTAATGTCAGTGAAAGAATACACTGAAGAATTCTACAGGATAAACATCAGAGCAGGTCATCGGGAAAGCGATGATGAAAAATTTTCCAGGTACATGAATGGTTTGCGATATGACATTCAAGATGAGATGAACATGATGACCATTTGGACTATGGAATATGCTTATCAGATGGATTTGAAAGCTGAAGAGAAGCTGAGTCGAAAGCAAGGTCAGAGAGGCTGGGGTAGAAGTCAATCCAGAGGCAAGACAATTGCCCAAGATAGAACTCAGAAACCTAAAGAAGAGGGGAAGAAACCTCAAACTCAACGTGAGAGAGGAGGAATCTCACAAGGAAGGCAATATGCTGATAGAAATACTTTTCCTCGAGCCAGAGGAAGAGGAAGAGGCAGAGGAGGCGAAGTGAAATGCTTTGTCTGTGGAAAAATCGGACATAAATCTTATGAGTGTCTAGATAAGAAGAAAGATGGTGGTGAAACTCACATTGCCAAAGCTCAAGGACAAAATGTTGAGGCAGAAGACGCTGAGGGCGGAAGATATTTAATGATGAGGAAAGTTGTCTTGAAGCCAGAGAAGGAGGCAGAGAACCTAGCCCAAATAAACAGTCTGTTTAGGATTGCTTGCCAAACTAAGGATAGAGTATGCAAGGTCATAGTAGACAGTGGTAGCACAGACAATCTCGTATCTACAAAGATGGTAGAAAAGATGGAGCTGGAGACTGTTGTACATCCAAGTCCATACAGAGTTTCGTGGCTACAAAAAGGACATCAGGTAAATGTCACTCAACAATGTTTAGTTGAATTTAAAATAGGAGGATATAAAGATGAAATATTATGTGATGTCATTCCCATGGATGTTTGTCATCTATTGCTAGGTAGACCATGGAAATATGAGAGAAACATGATTCATGATGGGAGAAAGAACATGTACACCCTGGAGAAAAATGGTAGGACTCACATGTTGCTGCCGATTTAGGATAAAGAGGTGAAAACAGAAATGAGCAACATTGTACTTCTCATGAGTGGGAAGGAACTTCTTGATGAGGTTAATAAGAAGGAAGACATGAAATTTATTATGGTCAGGAAGCCCAAAATTGTTTTGACCAGTACGAGAATAGATGATTTACCAGAAGAAATCCAGGAGTTGCTGGAAGAGTTTGCTGATATAGTAGTGGACGAACTACCTTGTTCGTTGCCACCTATCAGGAGTATAATCCATCATATTAATATTATACCTGGAGCCATTTTTTCGAACAAAGCAACATATAGGTTGATGCCGCAGGAAAATGAAGAAGTTAAGAGACAGGTCCAAAACTTAATGGACAAAGGATTGATTCGAGAAAGCTTGAGTCCATGCACTGTTTTGACAGTGCTCAACCCAAAGAAAGATGGAGGCTGGAGAATGTGTACAGACTCAAGGGCAATCAATAAGATTACCATCAGATACAGATTTCCATTTCCAAGGATGGATGACTTGATGGATTGCTTGAGTGGAGCAAGATGTTTTTCAAAGATTGATTTGAAAAGCGGATATCATCAATTTCGAATGAGAGAAGGTGATGAATGGAAGAAAACATTCAAGACGAATGAAGGGCTATATGAATGGCTTGTCATTCCATTTGGATTAACGAATTCACCTAGTACTTTCATGAGTTTGATGGACGAAGTCCTGAAGGATTTCATTGGGAAATTCGTCATTGTATATCTTGATGATATACTAATTTTCAGAAAAACAGAAGCAGAACACTTAAAGCATTTAGCTACAGTAATGAGGAGATTACAACAGGAGAAATTACTAATCAATATGAAGAAATTTTCATTTATGAGGACATAACTCATTTATTTGGGTTTTGTTATCTCTGCAAATGAGTTGAAGATGGATTCGGAAAAGATAAAGGCGATTAAAGATTGGCCATCGCCGAAGAGTGTATTTGAAGTACGAAGCTTCCATGGTTTGGCTAGCTTCTATAGGAAATTCATCCGAAACTTCAGTGGAATTAGCACACCAATGATGGATACAGTGAAGAAAAGACATAAATCTTTTCACTGGATGGAGGAAGCAGAGAAGAGTTTCAACCTGCCGAAGAAGAAGATCATTGAGAAACCAATTCTGGTTTTGCCAAATTTCAGCAAGACATTCCAGGTCAGGTGTGACATGAGTGGATTTGCAATTGGAGCTCTCTTGAGCCAAGATGACAGTCCGGTCGCATACTTCAGTGAGAAACTAAATGAAGCGAAGATTAAGTACTCCACATATGACAAGGAATTCTATGCAGTCATACAAGCGTTGAAGAAATGGAGACACTATTTGGTTCCCAAGGAGTTTGTTTTGTACAACGATAATCACGTTTTGCAATTTGTGACTCGACAGGAAAAGTTGAACCAAAATCATGCTAAATGGGATGAATACATGCAAAATTTTACTTTTGTGATTAAGCATGTTTTTGGAACTGCTAAAAAAGTTGCTGATGCTTTGAGCAGGAAATGTTTTCTTATGCAGGAATTCAGAGTCAAGACTTTGGGTTTTGATAACCTCAAAGAAATGTACAGGGATGATCCAGACTTCAAAGAGGCATATGAGGCATCTGAGAATCCAATTCTCAGGGACAAAAGCCAATGGAATGAATACATGATCCAAGATGGATTATTGTTCAAGGGAAATCAGTTATGTATTCCAAAATGATCCATGAGGGAGAATTTGCTGAAGGAAAAACATAGTGGAGGATTGGCCGGACACTTCGGTCATGACAAGATGTTCTCAAAGTTGAATGGCTTATATTTTTGGCCAGGAATGAGGACATATGTCAAGAAATTCGTGGACAGGTAAAGAATTTGTCATCACACGAAAGGAAAAAGGAAAAACACAAGGTTATATCAACCATTACCCATACTTGAAAGGCCGTGGGACGCAGTGAGCATGGATTTTATATTGGGACTGCCAAGAAAATAGAGAGGATATGATTCAATCTTTGTGGTAGTCGACAATTTTTCAAAGATGGAACATTTCATACCATGCCAGAAAACTAGTGACGCAAATCATATTGCGAACCTGTTTTTCAAGGAAGTCGTCAGACTTCACGGCTTGCCAAGGAGTATCGTTTTTGATCGAGATACCAAGTTTGTGGGAAATTTCTGGAGGACCTTATGGAAGAAGTTGGGGACAAGTTTGTCTTTTATCTCAGCATGTCATCCTCAGATGGATGGATAGATAGAGGTCGTAAATATGAGCTTGGGAGATTTGTTGAGGAGCTTAGTGACTGAACACCACAGTCAATGGGATCACATTCTGCCACAGGCGGAATTCTCTTACAATGATTCACTCAATAGAAGCACAGGGAAGAGTCCATTCCAAATTGTATATGAAATGCAACCAAGGGGAGTTTCTGAATTGAAAAATGCAGAACAAAATGAATTCAGGAGTGCTAGTGCAGAGGACTTTGCAGAAGGAATGAAGGAGATTCACAACCGAATCAAAGAGCAATTGCAGAGCTCAAGTCAAGAATACAAGCAGAGAGAAGATCAACACATGCGAGAACTTCAATTTGAAGTTGGTGATATGATTCTTGCACATCTAAGGAAGGAGAGATTCCCAAGGGGAACGTATAACAAACTGAAGATGAAAAAGATTGGACCATGCAAGGTCATAAGGAAATTTGGGGCAAATGCATATGAGATCGAATTACCTAATGGGGTTGGAATCTCACTGATATTCAATGTTGTGGATTTGTACCCTTACAGAGATAAAGAAACAGGAGTAGAAGATGAACAAAAAGAAGTTCAATGGACAAAACAAATGCCTGAAGTTGAAAAACCACAGATGGAAAGTATAATTGACAAGAGGATTAGCAAAAAGACCCAAAGAAAGGAGTATTTTGAATACTTGGTCAAGTGGAAGGGACATCCAGTTGAATATGCCAGTTGGGAAGATGAAGCAACAATTCAAAAGTATGGACAGACCGTGCAAGATCTCATGAACAAGAGTTCATGAAAATTTTCAAGCGAGGGAGTATGATGCAGGAGCATCATACGCAACCAACCAAGTAAACATAAAGTCAGAAGGCAGCTGGAAAAGCACTAGCGCACATTTTGAAATGTTTTGAAAAATTAATGAGTGAACATTAATGTAACATCTAAGGAAGCGTACTTACTTTTGTGCTTTGGAGATTGTAAACAGATCTTGAGCATTGCTCTCATCTGTCTTATGTAGAGGCATTTATGCATAATGAATGCAAGTAGGTAGATTTAAATTTAATAGATTAGATAGTTTGGAAACGTAGGAGGGAAAACGGATATAGACGCCCTCACCCTTGTATCATTGTATCATGGTAACATTAGGATGATCATTCAGATTTCATAAGATGTAGAGCTGTAGCAAGGAGCTGTAGAGAAGAACCCATGTATAGGAGCACTTGAGTTAATATATGAAGCTTTGACTCAATTTTCATGGTGTTATGATGCTTACTGTTTACATTTGTTAAATGGTATGTTTACAGTTGTTTTGTTTCTCTGTTATGCATTTATCTCAATGCTGTGTTGTGTGTATGATTTCATGTTGAATGTATGAAGTCTGAGAGAGAAGAAGAATGAGTTTCAATTGTTTCTCTTCCTAAGAATTCCTGCAAGGAGTGTAGTGAATGTCCGCAAGGTGTGCGTTGACGAGGGTCTGAGTTTTATCTCAGAAAGCTCAGGAGATATATCGTTGTTCTCATACTAGCAGAAGTGCAGGAGAAGCATAGAGTCGTGCAATGTGTGCGTAGGCTGGTTGAAGCCTTAGAACTTATCAACTAAAGTGAAGGTTGAGGGACCACTGTTGCAAAGAGTGCACAGGGTTGAAGACTCAAATAACTAGAAGTTATTTGAAAGTTTGCCACAAGGAGTGCGAGTAGGACTCTTTTTGGAGGCTTGAGTTTGCAAGTGAAAGCTCAGGAGGGATAACACTTTTGAACATTTCAAAGGGAGACGGGGATTGAATCCGTCGCATATAAATCAAGTTCATGAGGGAGAGCATTCAATCGTTGGGCAGAAGTCATTGAAGTATGAATTGCGCAGTCAGTATTCTTCGTGGAGAGCTCGCGAAGTTGTGAGGACCGTAGGATCTAGTGGAGCTGTATAGACGATGAGAAGCCTTCGTGAAGGAAGTGTGAAGTTGCGAGAGTCATTGGATTTGGCAGAGTTGCGAGGTAATTAGAGGCTGGTGAAACCCATCACCTTAGGATCCAAGATCAACGTGAGTCGTTGATTGTGCTTTGCGTATGTCATTGGATCATATCACAAACTCGTGGTTCGTGATTTTGGAGGCCAGACCTAATTTCTTGGTTTGCGTGAATTTTTGAGTTGCGAGGAATAGAGAAGGAGATCCAGACCGTTGGATCCAAAACACGGGAGAACTGTTGGATCGGAATCTCCACGTGGTATTGCCTACTCGGGCGTTTGGGGTTTGAGAGAGTTTCTTTTCGACTGCAGAAGTCATGAAGTGCCGAGCGCCGAGGGCTCGTGTGAACACATGGCACATCCGGTTGGTGGGGACCGCGTGGTTGATAGGTGGTGTAGTAACAACGCCCAGAGAAAAGATGAAAGCGGGTGACAGGTGGTGGACACATGTCGCCTGGGAAGGAGTCAACTATTGTTGACTTATCACGTCTCGGGGATTTGCGAAGGAGGAGCACGAGGACTCAACACCCCAACTCATGAAGTTGTGAGTTGCGAGGCGTGATAGCAACTTAGCCCTAGCTGATGGTTATGTGTGTGAGACGCTAACAAGGAGAAACCATACCCGTATCGACATCTCGGGTATCAAAGGTTTGGAAAAGAGGAGTCAAGGGTCTTCGACTCAAGAACTCGCGAGTTGTGAAAAACGCTTGCGCTAAGGCCGGGTTGTGGTAGTGTGGAGGTGAAGACTCACGCCTAGTGCATGTGGTGCAGGAGGAGTTTTTTTGAAGGACCTGTGGATCGGATTCTTTGAAGGTTTCAGCAAGGAACCAACGGAGCTGCTTCGGCTCGAGGAGAATTTAGAACGATCCTGAGCGGATCTCAGCCCGAGGGCAGGGGGTCTGCATGCATCAAGCTACACTACTGACCACAAAAAGTACATACATACATAGGAACTCCAATACACCATCCATTTGGACCTTACGGGATCTGTCCAGGGATGATCAATCCCCTAGGATATAAATCCTAACGAGCTGCCCTGCTGGTGGTCAGGATACCATAGTATCATCAACATCACTCCCCCTTTCAAGGGAAGCCCTTTTGAACTACACCAATCTTGTCTTAGAAGTACTCAAACTTCACATGAGACATAGGCTTAGTCAACACATCTACTACCTGCTCATCTGTGCCAACATACTGGAGCTTCACAGTTCCCTTCTATACCAAGTCACAAATATACTGGTACCGGATCTCAATGTGCTTCGTCTTATCGTGGAACATTGGGTTCTCTATCATCTTTATGAAACTTTGGTTATCACAAAATATCACTGTAACATCCATTTCTAAGTCAAATAGACCCACCAACAACTTCCGAAGCCATATGGCTTCACAATTGGTGGAGCATGCTGCAATATACTCCACTTCTGTTGTACTGATAACAATATTGGATTGCTTCCTGCCTTTCGACGAAGTCATGGCTGATCCTAAACTAAAAAAACATCCTGAAGTGTTTTTTCTATCTGAAGTACTTCCAGCCCAATCTAAATCAATATAGCCATACAATCTGAAGTCACAATCTCCAGTAAAACAGAGGCCATATTCCAATGAACCCTTAAGGTATCTTATCACATGGTTTGCAACTACAACGTGAACATGTCTAGGCTTCACCAGATACTGACTCAAGGTGTTCACAACAAAGCATATATCTGGTCTGGTATTCGTTAGATACATCAACGAACCAATCATCTGTCTATATAGAGTGCCATCAACTATTTATGACGAAGTATCAACCAATAACTTCAGATTCATCTCCATAGTAGGCTTTACAGTCCATCATGTTGAATCTCTTTAGAATTTCCACAACATACTTTCCTTGATTAAGAAAAATCTCTTCTAGGCTCTACCATACTTAAAGACCTAAGAAATA
>JZKD02S2167001.1:0-22131 GCA_000966675.3 Picea glauca | reverse complement strand
GTCTTTATTAGTATACCCCCCTTCCAACAGTTATGCAACACTTATCCATATTTGTAGTAAATAACATAATTTACATTCATTGACCTTTTATACAAAGTTCCATCAAATCAAACATTCACACATATTAAGTTTTTCATAGTCTCTTGGCCATTATAGTTATATTTACAAACTGGGGGAAACACGGTGTTACAATTCCCACCCCCTTAAAGGAACACCGTCCTCAATGTTCTATCTGTCAACATGCTCTATATATATAGAAGTGAACAAAAATGGATATGCTTGTCTCATGGCATCCTCCATTTCCCACGTAGCCTCATCTGGGCCAAAGTGTTTCCACTTCACCTTGAACTATGAAATGGTTTGGTTCCTGAGTGGGGTTTCCTTCCTGTCTAGTATGCATTGAGGTTCTGGTAGGAATTCTCCCTCTGGATCCACCTAGATCACAAACTAGTCAATTATATGATTATAATCATGTACATATTTCTTCAATAATGAAACATGGAAAACATTATGTGCCTTTACTGTGGGAGGGAGTGCTAGCCTATAGGATAGATGTCCCACTCTATCTAAGACCTTAAAGGGTCCACAATATCAAGGTGCTATCTTGGCACAAGATCCCATTCTCATGGAACTTTTCCTTAGCCTAACTTTGAGATAGACATGGTTTCCTGTATTGAACTCTCTGGGAGTTATCTTTCAGTTGACGTAACGTTTCTATCTATCTTGAGCGATTTTCAGATTTTGATTTATATGAATCACTTTCTATTCCATTTCCTTCAGCATGTCAGGTTTGATTGTAATTGTATCCACTAAATTACTCTAGTTGACTGGAGTCTTGCACTGTCTACCATAGAGGGCTTCGAAAGGGCTCATCTTCAATGATTCTTGATAACCGTTGTTGTAGGAAAATTCTACTAGTGGTAGGTAGTATTCCCACTTATTAGGTTGATGCATTACATGAATCCTTATCATGTCTTCTAATATCTGGTTTACTCTTTCTATCTGTCATTCGGTTTGAGGGTGATAGGACTATCTCCCTAGGCATGCCATGCGGTATGAATATCTCCTTCATGAAAATGTTGGCAATATATATTGCCTTGTAAGTCGATTTGACATGAATGAAGTGAGAATACTTGCTCAACTTTTCCACCACTACCATGATGGCATCATTTTGTCTCACCGATTTCGGTAATCCGGTGATGAAATCCATAGAGATGGTCTCTCATTTCCATTCCAGAATTGGTAGAGGTTGCAACAACCTTGCTGGGTGCTGGTGTTCTCCCTTAACTTGTTGGAATTCTAGACATTTAGCTAAATATTCAACTATGTCCTTTTTCAATCTAGGCCAATATAATTGTTTACTAGTGGCCGTAATCATTTTTTGATAACCTGGATGACCAGTGTATGGTCTCTTGTGTAGTTCATCCATTATGAACCTCTTCAATTCGTCACAACTTGGGATATACAATATGTTTCTGTAAGTCAACAAACCTTCATCCAACATCTGATAGCCTTCATACTTTCTTCCTGTGGGCTCTTGCTTTAGGTACGATGTCACGATCTTGAATAATGCATCTGTTTCTTGTGCATTCCTGACTCTTCCCCTGACATCCATTTCATAGGTTCTCACCGCTACCAGGTGAATCATTTTCATACTTCTTCTAGGGGCATCGACCAACCTATTTCCCTTTCCTTTGATGTGTTTGATTTCGAAATCAAACTCACTAAGGAGAGCCATCAACCTAGCTTGTCTAGCATTGAGTTTTAGTTGATCAAATAGGTGCCTCAACCCATAGTGGTCTGTCATAAGTATAAATATCCTACCCAGGAGGTAATTCCTCCACATTTTTAAAGAATGTACTATGGCATCTAACTCTAGATCATGGGTCACATAATTGATTTCATGCTTATTCAATTTTATGGATTCATAGAAAACTAGACATCCTTCTTGCATAAGGACTTCTTTGAGTTCTTCCTTGTAGGCATCGATGCATATGAGGATGTTAGTATCATGGCCTGAAATCTTCAACACAAGTGCATGGGTTAGAAGGTATTTCATTTTCTGAAATATTTCTTCACATTTTGATGTCCAAGTGAATTTAACTCCTTTTTTCTTAAGGGTAGTGATTGGGAAACCAATCTTGGAAAATCCTTTTATAAACCTTCTATAATATCCTACTAATCCCATAAAGGATCTGATATCAGATACATCCTTTGGGGTAGGCCATTCCATAATAGACCTGATCTTGTCAGGGTATACTGCCACTCCTTCTTTAGAAATAACATGGCCTAAGTAATGGGCTTGTTTCTTGAAAAAGTCACACTTTCTAAACTTAGTGTAGAGATGATGCTCTTTTAGTACTTGAAGTACCAGTATAAGATGTTCTTCATGCTCCTCTTTGTTCTTGGAGTAGACTAGGATATCATCAATGAAAACCAATACAAATTTGTCCAGGAATTTGCTGATTACATTACTCATCAAGCACATAAAAGTGGTGGGGGAATTGGTTAATTCAAATGGCACCACCACAAATTCATAGTGACTATATCTGGTCTTGAAGTTTGTTTTGTGGATGTCTTCATCCTTGATTCAGACTTTATGGTATCCAGACCTTAATTCAATCTTTGAGAAAATGGTAGCACCTCCTAACTGGTCGAACAAGTCATCGATTCTTGCTAAGGCGTACTTGTTCTTTATGGTTGTCTTATTGAGTTGTCTATAATTTATGCACAGTCGGAGTGTACCATCTTTCTTCTTCACAAAAATGACTGGTGGTCCCCATGGAGACACATTGGGTCAGATGTAGCCTTTTTCCATCATTTCCTTTAGTTGTAGCTTGAGCTCAACTATTTCAGGTGTACTCATCCTATAGGGTGTCCTAGACACTGGCATTTCTCCTGGTGCAAGTTCTATCAAGAAGTCAATGTCTCTTCTTGGAGGTAGACCTGATACCTCTTCTGGAAACACGTCTCTATACTCTCTTGGTATGGGGTGGTCCTCTAGGTTTGGTCTATCATCCTCAATAGATTCCAACACTTGTATTGCATATAGAGGACATCCCTTTCCACAATACTTTTTCATTTGAAGGGCTGATATTCGTCTCACTGAGATAGGATTCTGAATCCCTTGGAGGGTTATCTTTCTCCCTTCTTCATTTACACATTCTAAGGTTTTACGGTAATATTCCAACTTAGTTTTATATACAACTAGCCAGTCCATACCAATCAACAGGTCATAATATCCCCGGGGAAGTATGTTAAGGGTAGCTTGGGTGGGCAATCCATCCATAGTGAATTGGCAAGCTGGTATGACCTCTACTGTTAGAGAAAGATTTTCCTCACCCTATGACTTCTTGCAGAGAGGGCCTTACTCCATTTCCCTATGCAAACTTATCTTCCCTGTTACAAAAATCCAGAGACAAAAATACAAATATTTCCACTTGTACGCATCTTGCACACTATACAACAAGCGTATATGCAGGCTGATCCACTACAACTCACGTACATCAATATTTGTGCCAGAAAATCAAAATTAAATGTTGGGTTTCCATGTCACAATAGGAGATCTCTGATCCTTGGCCTTCCATATATTGGAAACATTTCGACTCGGCTCTTCAGTTGCATTTTGAAGGCTATAAAGAGGCCAATTCCAAGCTATGGAAAAGGAGAGAGAATTCAACTTTGAGAGAAAAGTTACTCTGGAGAAATTATTTACTTCATATTGAGTCTGCATCCCTTTGTCCTTTAAGTTTGAACACAGTGTTCAACCCCCAAGCTCTTCCCTTATTGATGTAGAACCTCATTGTCTCCCTTATATGAGCTTTCCTTTGGTGGAGGATTGAAGTGGTGGAGGCCCAGCTGGAAGGAACTTGGTTTCTCAGTTCCAAACCATGTCGACACAGAAGTCTGTAATATTTTCACTTCTACTGATCATTTATTAATAGAAATACTCCTTTCCCATCCAATTGATATCTTTCAAATATATGAATTACTATCCATGGGAGTATTTGTTATGAATATTGATGGATTATGCTATCTAATGTGCTAACCTTTTATATTGCCACCATATTCTTGTTTTTGCTTGTTTGTTGAGAACTTGTTGCAAATATATATAGCTTTGGATCAAAGTGCTCAACGGTGGACATCATTGAACATCTGGACGAGGTAGGCCTCTTTCCTATATTGCTTGCACATTGGTTTATATAGCATGTTGTTGGGATAGAGTTGATTTCTGCAGTCATTTCCGTCTGTTATGGTTTACCCTAGCCATAGAGAGATTTTCCTCGTAACATAATTGATGACCATACTGGGGATTGAATCTTCTTTCTTAGGGTTTGAGGTACTTTTCTCCTTAGATTTCTCTCATTTATATTGTGGTTCTTGTCATATCATTGTTTAAAATCTCATATTCACTCTGGGTCTGAGTTTTTAGCCTTTCTCCTTTGTCTGGCCTTGTTTTATAGCATATACGCTTTGTTTTCCTTGACAATTGCATATACAGGCGGGCTGTCTCACTACAAGATGCGTATATATGCTCTGTTTGCCTAAACAACCACATACACCTCTTTTCCTTGACTGTTTTCTTGGTCTGGTGTTTGTTGGCTGGGATTTGATGCTTTCTGAGCCTTCTTGGGTCTCTGTAGTGCCTGTTGAGTGCCTGTGGGATGACATGAAACCCTCTTTTGGTTGAATTTCTGGGCGAAGTCTTTCTCTTCATCTTTTCATTTTTATTGTTCTTGTACATTGGGCTAGGTGTTTTGTTGTTTGATATCTTGCTTGAGTTATCTCTTTTTTATACACAATAGGGCTATATATCAAGTTACTTTTCAGTCCATGCATTTTCAGTTTCGATATATTGAAAATACAAAAAAATAGGCATTTTTTTATAGCTTGGCATTTTTGTCTTTTGAGTCCTTATCATTATCTTAGTTCATATAGTGAAATATTGCATATCTACTTTTGAATTGCAGAGTTGAATTTGAAAATTGCACCATTTTTAGAAGCATATCATTCATTAAAAGTTAAATTTAGGACTTTGCATTATTTTCATATTTACTTTTATTGCAGAGTCATAACACTGTGAGTTTCACTACCATACCTTTTTGAGTAATTACAACCATAAAATCAATGCTATAATTTAAAACTTATTAGTAAAGATTTTATTTTCTAAGGTGCACAAACTAGCCTAGGATTTAGTGCTTTGGAATAGGATTTTGTGAGTAAACTTCTCCAAGGAAATTAAATCAACATATGTGTTTGAGTTAGGGAGTGGAGAAATCCATTGTATAATTGGTAAGATCAAGGGTCTCTTCTCACACTGGAGTTAATCATGAGGTTGTGTGAAGTTGGTTGAAGGGATATCCCCTCGATACCTTCCCAGTGTCAGATATATTTCTAGAGATCTATTCATATTTGGGGATCTTGCTAGTGCCTTTATCTCTGTGAGAGGTGGTGCTTTCGAGGTTTCGGGATTTGTTACCCTGGCCATACGGTAGAACTTGTTATCACCATAACAATTATACATGGAATCCAAGTCTCAGATTTAGTGGGGGACTAAAGCAATGTAGAGGCATGGAAGAATTTGGATGACCAGGTCACATATGGCAGCCCGTGGACAAGTATAGCGGGAGCGTAAAAGAAAGGATCCAATAGACTGAATATTTCGAAGCGGCCCAGATCAATATTCGAGACCCATATCGAGTGAAAAAATAGAACAAATTTTAATCATGTGAAGGCATGACATGGAAAACTACTATGGTTTCATTTGTGGATGTGTAGTGCCCTCAGCAGTACATCGGGGAAAAAAAGCAGTCTGCCTAAAACCATTTTCCCAAAATCCTTGATGTCACATGTTCTAATGTCATTTGAATATGTCAAATCAACAATTCGTGTGGGGGAAGGTGACATCTGGTCAAATCACCTCATGCCACTCATTTAGGTACTTCACGTTCGTGTAATGCCAAGTGAACGTGGCCGAATAAATAACTCAAAGGCTCATCATTCGAAATAGATTGGCCAAGCGTGATAAGCCAATGTACCTACAATTAATATTTCCAGTAATTCATGATTAGAACTCAATGAATACCGATATTCAAAATATGGGTGGTGTTATTCTGCTCCAGACAATCATCATTTCATTCATAAGCAGAGTAATCTTAAACAAGACCTACTTCTTGATTTCTGTAGAGTTAAGAAAAAAAAACTCGTGTTCTCTACAAAATTGGAATACATGGACGAAGCCAATCAAATAATGTCTAGTGAAACAAGATTTTCAACTAACATGGCAAGTTCATTAATGAGTAAGAAAGAAAAGACGATTGCACATATATTAGCAACCAAATTCCATACTGACCTTGTGACATAACCAAAATCAGAGGTCAGACTAAATCCTGTCATGAGGGATATAATCATCAACGGGCATGTGGACAAACTCTACAAGCGATCAGTGAAGAAGAAGCGGAACAAACGACAGAAGGCAGAAATCAAAGCTGAGGCAGTTGAGAGTGTTGGAGGAAACCAACCAGCCTGGTTGAACACTCTAAAGGAAGAAATCGCCAAGCTGGAATAAATTCTTAGGTAGAATTGAGTACGTTCCATAAAATTTTGGACATATCGCGTTGAAAGAAAAGTATCATATATGTCAGACCTATTTGTAACGATCCATGTAAAGTAGGAGAATCGTCATTATACTTTACTCCTTTTTGTAACTGATCTCTATCTTTAGAGTTATGGGAAAGTTTAATCGTTTTGAATCCCACATGTAAATATTCTATATATATATCATCTCGAGGATATAGAAAGGAGGAGAGGAAGAGGGCCCTTCCCTGCCCTTGTAGCAGGAAGGTTTTGTAAAATCATGGAGCTAAATTGAATATGTAATGCAGAAGCAGTTGTCAAACTATTTATGAAAAGATTCTAATTGGCTATGATATGAGTTCTTTCTTCTTTCATAGTGTATAATTCCCGTGATCCTTTATTTCATTTCACTTTCATCTGTTTAAATTGGAGAGACAAAAGCCCATAATTCATCTCATGATGCTCTTGGCTTAGCAGTTTAGACTGTGTATGTTTCCTCTTAACTAATTTAGAATTCATTCTAATATTCTCTAATGCAGTTACGTGTTTCTCTTTTCCTCTGTTGACATGCAAATTTCAAGTTAAACTCAGACTTATTGCCTCATTCATCCCTTTACTCTTGATAGTTCCGATGATTTGTCAATTCGTTTTTCATTTATGACTCCATAGCCCAAATGTCATCTCCATTTCTTCAACAATTTTATAACCCCCCCCCCACAAAAAAAAAAAAACCAAATCTAGCCACCAATTATTAAAGAAACACCCAGTGACACAAGAGAACCCTCTCTGAGTTGAAGCAGGCTAGTGACTCAACTCTAAAGTAGGTTGAAACATTTAACTCTGTTGTTTGTCTATTCAGCTGGACAAAATTTACAGAGTGCCAACATTTTGGCGTCGTTGCCGGGGACGAAATTGAAAATTTTTCCCTGGGAAAGAATGACATATTTCAACTCTAAGGTCTGAGAGCAACAGACACTTAGGCACATATTGGCTATATTCCTTCTCTGGTGACCCCACACATCAAAAATCATTTTGAAGGTAATTCCACTGGTAGAAGAATCCACAATTTTTCAATGGCGACTCCACTCTCAATGCAGAATCCAGCCTCCAAAACATTATTGGCGACTCCACTCAAAATTCAAATATAATTTGGAGAATCCACTGAAAGATGAGATCCCTTGACATAGGTATGAAGAGGAATCATGGAAGAAAATATGTACTTAAAATGGGATCTCTTCCAAGGCATTTTACTATTTGTTATAAGTTGTCTCTGGTCCTTTGATGAAAATGCTAGACAAGTTTTTCTTTACCTGTTGCATGCAAATGATTATCACAACAATATTGAAATTATATATCCTCCTCTTAAAGTTATACATTTATCCCCTCAATTTATCACTGATTTTGATAAAAATAGTCCATCTAAGCCATGCGATAACCATGAACAAGTTGATGATCCCCATAAAGCCAAGGCTGATGCTTCTCCTCATGTACTTGGTCCAACGTCCTCCAAGAACCAACATAGATACATACCCTTGAAGCTACCCAAAGTCCTCCACAATTTCCCTCCAAGGTACTATGAGTATCTACCTATGTTTGATGGGGAACCTGATGCCATCTCAGCTGAAAAACACATCCAAAGGTTAGTGCATTTTATAGATCTGTTTGAGATTGACCATGATGATGTTTGTATGAGGGTCTTCTCTCAATCATTGAAAGGAGATACCAAATACTAGTTTAAAAATTTGCATCCAGAGACAATTAGCTCATGAGAGGAATTGAAGGATGTCTTTTTAAAGTTTTGGGACAGGAATAAGTCTTTGTATCTACAGCTTATAGAGTTCTATGCCTTGAAAAAGCAGAGCAATGAAGTTATTTCTATATTTAGTAGAAGGTTTTCCAGTATCTATTACAATTTGTCCAAAGAAATTCAACCCACTGAAGTTGCTTCCATCCTCCATTATCCAACTATTCTTCATACATATTTGTCTTTTCTCCTGATGGAAAGAAAAACTAGGTCTTTACAATGAATGTTTGATTATGCCCAGAATATTCAACATAATATCCAAGTAGGTGAATATGGCCAAAACGAGGGGCTAGATATTCAAGAGTATGAAAGTGAATATGAACAAGAAAAGGTTGATTTGAATCTTGAGCAGAGAGTTAATAATATCATATGCCCTCTTGAAGTTTTTAATGCCAATGATGTTGCAAAAATTTTTATTCCACTTGTTAAAAGAAGAGGTGCTAATTTAGCTTTTGATCCACCCCATGATAAGCAAGGGGTTGATTGTTTTATGAATTCATTTGTAGACAGTCAAGAAAATGAGTTTGTAAATCATCTTGTTGAAGAATAGGTTGATGTTCCAAATTTATTCTTGTTAGACGATATTGCAGATGTTGCTGATTTTCCTATATATGACGAATATGAGGATAATTGGGATATTGAAAACGTTCCTTTTCAGCAGTACAACGAGATCAATCAACCCATATATCACATTTACAAAGAGAAAAGTATTGGATCAGCTGAAGACAATTCTCTACCTTTATGTTTTGCTGCATTTAAATTGTTGAAGGAAAACTCTAAGATCATTATTGAGGTGAATGAATGTATACTGATACAAAATCACACTAGACCAATGGAACATATTAACAATATATTGCAACACTTTTGTCATGTGTTTGATGACCCTATTATTTGTTATATAGAAGATCCTATCAATTCAAAAATGAAGCCATTAGTCGAGGATAAAACTAAAAATGAGCATGTTCAACAATCCAAAGAAATAGAAAAATATGCCCACAGTGAAGAAAATGAAGAAGGTCTTGAATTAGGTGAGAAAACCCTGCCACTATGTTTTGCTTCTTTCAAATTGCTGAAGCAAAATGTTTGTAATGTCTCAAGTTAGAAATCCTCCAGGCATGATGTTAAATACGAAGAGAGAAGTGGACTTGCAACTAAATATTATCTTCCATTATGCTTTTCTTCCTTTAAATTGTTGAAAGCAAATCGTGAGATAACAAAGGAAGCATGGAGGTTTGATTACATCCATGGTGGTACTGTTTTACATGAGGAAATTTTCATCAATCAATAAGTCCAACAACATTCTCATACATTTGATAACCAAGTTGTTGATCACATGAAAGGTTATTTTAGCTCAGATCCGCAACCTATGCTCAATTACCACCAACTTGAAAAAGAAGAGGAAGTTGATCAAGAAATTGTTGTCAAAGGCTATTTGCCTTCTCTTGAAACTAATATAGAAATTGAACAATGTTTCCAGCAAGACAAAGTGTTTCAAAGTTGTCTTTCTTCCCCTGAGAATGACATGGTGGTACAATTTATAAATATCCTAGACACAGATGAGGAGTTTGAAACTACATCTATGGGGACTCCAAGCAACAAAAAGATACCTGTGAAGGAAGCTTGTTTTCCTGTCTTAGCTACTGAAAAGCAAAAATTATTTCATATGTTCAATAACCCTAAGGTGTGTTATATGGAATAATTTTATAATTAGAATCTACAAATAATAGTGGGTTGTGAGCTTGAGGATAAAGAAAATGACGAATCAATGTCTGTATCAAATATGAGTCTTTTTACACTAGATGATGTTCTCCAGCCATGGTTGCCTTATAACTCAAGCAATTCTTACTACCAAACTTCTCAACGAATTAGTCAGTTTCAACTAGTTAAATCACCTGGAAATGAAAATGCAGTGGAAGGAGTGAAACATGATAGTTGATTTATGCATGTTTTAGAAGACCCATTCGCGGTCTTGTTAGAGGAAGTGAACAATCTAGGTGCTTTTATTTCTTTAAGAATTGGACTTTTGGATGAAATTTTGAACGAATTATCAACAAAAAAGATTTGGAACAAGAAAGTGCAAAGAAAACAAACAGTGAATATAATGCTGTCATGGATACATTGGAATTATGATTTCACTTGATTGACAATCCTTTTCAGCAGTTAGGGTAGGTAGGAGTGTGTGAATAAGCTTGTTTGTCAAGCATTGTTTTAAATTTTCAGTAGTATGTATAGTTAGATCCTAGCGGTATTTTTTCAGCATCTAGTTGAGAGCGGTTCGCAAAGTCTGGTTTTAAAATTTGACATTCAATCCCCAAGATGCAACATGGTACACACACATGTTTTTAAAGTGGCCCAATGAAGACGGCGTCGGGTCTATAGTTCTTTTCTACCTCACAGGGAGGATAACATCCCTAGTTGGAGCCTATGTTATCACCATAACAATTATACATGGAATCCGAGTCTCAGATTTAGTGGGGGACTAAAGAAATGTAGAGGCATGATGCAATTTGGATGACCAGGTCACATATGGCGGCCTGTGGAAAAGTATAGTGGAAGCGTAAAATAAAGGATCCAACAGACTGTAGATTTCGAAGCGGCCCAGATCAATGACCAAGACCCATATCGGGTGACAAAATAGCATGAATTTTAATCATGTGAAGGCAGTCAGGGGAAAACTACCATGGTTTCATTCATGGACATGTGGTTCCCTCAGAGGTTTATCGGGGCGAAAAGCAGTCTGCCTAAAACTGTTTTCCAAAAATCCCTGATGTCACGTGTTCTAATGTCATTTGAGTACGTAAAATCAACAATTCATGTGGGGGAAGGTGACGGCTAGTCAAATCACCTCATGCCACTCATTCATGTACTTCACGTCCATACAATGCTAGGTGAACACCGCTAGATAACTAAATCAAAGGCTCATCATTCGAAATATATTTTCCAAGCATGATAAGCCAACATACCTACAAGTAATCATGCCAGTAATTCATTATTAGAACTCAATGACTACCGATATTCAAAATATGGGTGGCATTATTCTGCTCCGGGAAATCATCGTTTCATTCATAAGCAGAGTAATATCAAACATGACCTACTTCCTGATTTCTGTAGAGTTAAGAAAAACAAAAATCGTGTTCTCTGCAAAATTGGAAGACATGGACGAAGCCAATCAAACAATATCTAGTGAAACAGGATTTTCAACTAACATGGAAAGNCCTTCTTTATGGAGGGAGGCCACTCAACCACTTTACCCTGTTTGGATGCATATTGGCCATTTGAATTTTGGTGTGCTCTTTGATTACTAGTTGGCCTTATGATATATTGTTTTATCTTTAGAGTCTTAAGTCATCGTGGAGTCGGACCAACCTCCCCTCTGGTCTCGTCACTTGTTACAGTTACCACTAAATTTTGAGTCTTTTCCTTCTAAAAGACGTAGAGTTATTAGGAGTGGTACACACACATCCACTGATCAAACTTGTGATTCTAAAAGGATGAGAACTGAACCTAGTATTCATAATTCTGGGAGCCCTTCGAATTCCATACCCACTATAGTTAATGCCACCCCTTTGACTCCTGCAACCTCCATGGTTTAAGTGTCGGAGGTACCTATAATTACTATGGCCTGACCTATAGTAAGTGCTCAAGATACCGCCTCAAACCCTTTTGGGTCTATTGGCCACTCACCAGGCTATAATGTTTAGTCCATCCTTATGGCTTCTAGTCCCTTTTCGTATGGTATGCCCAAATTCACTTCACAGTTTTCGAACTCCATCCCAACTGCTGGCCCTAATGCTAGCATTGGGCTTGGGGGAAGTACACCTCCATACACCCATTTTTTGTTTGGTGGATCTCGAATCCCTCAAATGACTCCTAATATGGGAGGCATGCATGCTTTTAACCCTGGGCCCAATCCTCCTACTTCTGGGTGGA
The DNA here is from genome assembly GCA_000966675.3 of Picea glauca. Taxonomy (NCBI): domain Eukaryota; kingdom Viridiplantae; phylum Streptophyta; class Pinopsida; order Pinales; family Pinaceae; genus Picea; species Picea glauca. The sequence continues at coordinate 9,821 of JZKD02S2167001.1, read as the reverse complement.
ATAGTCAACCTGGTGGACAAGCTTTAGCTCAAGCTCCATCCTACAACCCAACCTCCTCGGCACAGATTCTGACCAATTCATTTGGCATGAAAAATTTGCCTCTATCCTCTAGATTCCAACCCAAAGGAGGTCATTTTCACACTTTGGGTAACCCCCAATCTAGATCTAATCTGGCTGGGGGCAATCTCTATAACCCTCAATAGAACATTCCAATTGGAATGATGCCCAACCAACCTTATATGAATCATCCTGGAGGAGGGCCTTATAATGCTAGATAGGTCCATGGTGTTTACCAGAACCTTGGATAACCTCCAAATCCACAAGAACAATCTTTCCCAAGAGGTTGGGGCCAGATGTCGCAACCCCGTCTCCCTTTTTTGGCCATGCTTAATCTTCTAGATTTATCTAAGTTAATGAATGACCCTATGAGACATGATCCTACATGGCCCCCCATCCCCACCAAACTTCCTTTGGATATCCCAAAGTTCAAGGGTAAGAATGGAGAGGATCCTGGTGATCACGTCACTACCTTTCACCTTTGGTGCTCATCAAACTCCCTTAATGAAGATTCTATTTGATTGAGATTATTTCAATGCACCCTTATTGGAGTCACTACAAAATGGTATATTGATCTACCTAGGGGGGCATATGGGACTTTTATTCAGTTGGTGATGGTATTTCTTAACGACTTCCAGTTGCCTATTCATTATTATGCTAGCCTATACTTGTTGTCAACTTTACACCAAGATACCGCCACTCATATCTCGGACCATACCTAGGAGTATAATAGACAAAAGAGGTTGATTAAGACCCCTATACCCCTAAACTTTCTTTTAGAATGATTTCTTAATTCTTTGCATGCTCCTATCTCAAAGGATGTTGCTACTTCTAGGGTTACCACTAAGGAAGAAGCAATTTTTAGGGCCCACCAGTTAGACTTTATATATGCTCAGTCTGGGATGTTATACCACCTTCTTCCTGATGCACCACAGTCTACTTATGACCCTAGGAAAAAGTTCAGACCTCATGCTGAAGGAATTTTAGGTGCCACCAATGTAAAGTGCACAGACTTGGTGACAAACTAGTTGAAAGAGTTGTCTCTATGCCAGTCTGCAGGAGGGCCAACTTCGTCTATGTATTCCAACCCCACTCTGTCAATAGATGTACACCTCATGTAATCATCAGCCAACCAAAATGGTAACCAACAACTAGAAGGGAATAAGAAGAAAGGATGTAATAATCATAAGGGTGGGAAAAATGGTAATAAACCAAGGGAAAATAATAATAATGAAAAGACGAGTAGTAATGCTGGAGAGGGAAAATGAGAAAGATGTAAGGTGAAGTTTCCCTATAAGCTTTGCAAAGATGATCACCTTACTCATTTATGCCCCAAACTTGCAGAAGCTGTGAGGCTATTAGCTCATTCACCCTTCGTGAAGATGAATCCATTCCCACATAATCAACACTTATCCTCGATCTCCTCAAATGTTGGAAATGAGGTTGGTGGAGGTAAAAAACAACAGTCGCAAGATGGTGATCGTTTATGTATCAATATGGTCGATGCAAAAGTTAATGTAGCCACTAGATCTCGAGACTATAGTTTTAAACAAACTATTCCTAGTCTAGAATCTCCCCCTCCTCCTTTGGAGATTCCTTTACAGATCGAGAAACTAGAGCCACCACCTCGTATTTTGAAAGGACTACTCAAATGCTCTACCCATAATCCAAATGCTAGAACTGCCTAGAACTACTCTATTGTTAAGGACCTAGGTCAAACCCCTTGTACGATGTTGGATTTAAAGATACTCCAGACATGTCCTTCACAAAGGAATGAATTACTCTCTACTTTAGGATCTTTAGAACCCAATGTCTTAAAAGTTATCAAGTTTGACGTCATAGATGTTAAGCCTCGCTTGCCTTACCATGTGGCTTTCCAAATCCATGTGGAATACTCAAAGTATACCATCAAATGAGTGGTTTTTGATGAAGGCGCTGCTATGTGTGTGATGTCCCTGGTCTTTTGGAAAGATCTTGATGCTTTGACTCTTTCCAAGTCATCAAACATGTTGACTTCTTTTGACCATCATTCCTTTTTCCCTCACAGTATTCTCCCTACCTTTTCGGTCCAGTTAGGTGGGAAGACGGTAGAGGTGGAGGTAGAGGTAGTTGATGCACCTCTTGATTATAACCTATTACTAGGTCGCAATTGGACTTATACTATGATCGCCGTTGTGTCGTCCCTCTTCCATACTCTTTGTTTTCCTCATGAAGGGAAGATTTTGATGATCGATCAGTTATCCTTTGCATGCTCTAGTCCTAATTCATCTCTTGGACCGTCGATCCCAGTGATCGAAAATTCTCAGCCGACAACTGAGAATAACGGTGTCATAATGTATTCTTCCCTTATGGGTACTTTCAAATTATCAGCACTGAGCCATCATGTTTATTCCATGTCCAGTAGGCCCATCTCAATAGGGAGGTCCATTCCTTTCCGCACTTCGTATTTTAGTGATCGGTGGACCCTACCTTCCCTGACTTCATCTTGTGAAGGTCAGTTGCATGCTGGAATGACCATGCCACTATCGACAATAGAGATTTCATATCAAGTTGTTCTTGACACTTCCGCTGATCCCGATTCTATTCCCTCACTGACGGACGAGGAGGATCTTGTGTCTAGGCCCATGTGGGCCACTTTGTTTTCTTGTTCACATGATTTCCTCGATGGGACTTTTCCTTTAGACGAAGCCATCATCGAAACCATGAATGGTTCCAACAAACCTTAGGATGATATGCATCACCGCTCTTATTTTCTCCCAGATCTTGAAATAATCGAACAAGATGACTTTCAATATACTTTGAGTGAGATAGTCGGTCACGCTGTAGTTCCACTTGATATGAATGACATTTATGCTGAAGGAAACATGGTGAGTATTTATCCTACCATCACGATCGACATCTCTTGTACCCCTGACAAGGTTGAAAACATAAATATCGGTGCATATTGTTCACCAAAAGAAATCTTGATCTACACTGAACTCTTCAAAGAATTCCGAGACGTATTTTCTTGGTCATATGAAGAGATGCCAGGAATAGACCCTCGTATTGTCGAACATGAGATTAAAAATTATCCAGATGCTAAACCTATTCAAAAACATCTTAGAGCTGTCAACCCTCGAAAGGCCCCTACTATTAAGGAAGACGTGGAGAGGCTACTTAATGCTGGCTTCATCTACCCAATTCCCTTGACCAAATGGGTATCCAACCCCGTTCCTGTAGATAAGAAGCAAGGAACCATCTGTGTATGTATGGACTTTCGTGACCTGGACAAGGCCTGTCCTAAAGGTAAATTTCCCACACCTTTCATCGATTAGATTCTCAACGAGTGTGTGGGAAGTGAAGTATTTTCTTTTATGGATGAATTTTTAGGGTATAACCAGATTCAAATCAAACCTAAGGATCAACACAAGACAAAATTTATTTGTCCTTGGGGTACTTTTGCATACTGAAAAATGCCATCTGGCCTTAAAAACACCAGAGAAACCTTTCAATGTGCTGTGACTTTTGCTTTTCACTATCTTAAGCACATAGTCGAAGTTTACCTTGATGATCTTGCTGCTCACTCTCGCAAGAGAGTGGATCACATTACTCACCTTCATCTTGTTTTTGGGAGATGTCGTTACTATAGAATCTGGTTGAACCCTCACAAGTGCATTTTTTGTGTTAATTCTTGTCGTCTTTTGGTATTTCCAGTTTATGAGACTGGAATCATGGTAGATCCACTTAAGGTTGAGGCAATACTTCAGTTTCCTCCCCCATGCACGATTATACAACTTTAACGTTTACAGGGGAAACATAACTTTCTTCATCGGTTTATAGTGAACTATGCCACTATCACTAAATGTTTCATGCATCTTTTGAAGAAGGACACCCCTTTTATCTGGGATGAGCGAGCCGAGGAGTCCTTTGATGTGTTGAAGAAAGATTTGGTGTTCTTCGCCTAAGTTGAACCCACCTGACTACAATAGATATTACTTTCTTTATATCGCCACATCTGAAGATACGATTGCTATGGTTCTGGTTTAGGAGGATAATGAACTCCATGAGCACATCATCTACTATATTATTTGAAATTTACTTGGTATTGAACTTAATTATACTCATGTTGAAAATATAGCTTTGGTTTCCGTTCATAGAGTCCAATGTTTGCGTCATTTTATATTACTTTGCAAGATTGCGGTTGTTGATGACGTCAATCCATTTCAATATTTTCTTACCCGACGTATCATAGGGGGGAAATATAATAAATTGATTGTCATTTTACAAGAGTTTGATCTCAATTTCGCTTCCCAAAATCCAAGAAATCCCTAGTCTTTGCAAAGTTAATATACAATTTTCCACGATTAGATGAGGATGTTATCCATGTCGATTCATTTGCAGATGAACACATTCTTCTTGTCTTGTCNAGGGTAAGAATGGAGAGGATCCTGGTGATCACGTCACTACCTTTCACCTTTGGTGCTCATCAAACTCCCTTAATGAAGATTCTATTTGATTGAGATTATTTCAATGCACCCTTATTGGAGTCACTACAAAATGGTATATTGATCTACCTAGGGGGGCATATGGGACTTTTATTCAGTTGGTGATGGTATTTCTTAACGACTTCCAGTTGCCTATTCATTATTATGCTAGCCTATACTTGTTGTCAACTTTACACCAAGATACCGCCACTCATATCTCGGACCATACCTAGGAGTATAATAGACAAAAGAGGTTGATTAAGACCCCTATACCCCTAAACTTTCTTTTAGAATGATTTCTTAATTCTTTGCATGCTCCTATCTCAAAGGATGTTGCTACTTCTAGGGTTACCACTAAGGAAGAAGCAATTTTTAGGGCCCACCAGTTAGACTTTATATATGCTCAGTCTGGGATGTTATACCACCTTCTTCCTGATGCACCACAGTCTACTTATGACCCTAGGAAAAAGTTCAGACCTCATGCTGAAGGAATTTTAGGTGCCACCAATGTAAAGTGCACAGACTTGGTGACAAACTAGTTGAAAGAGTTGTCTCTATGCCAGTCTGCAGGAGGGCCAACTTCGTCTATGTATTCCAACCCCACTCTGTCAATAGATGTACACCTCATGTAATCATCAGCCAACCAAAATGGTAACCAACAACTAGAAGGGAATAAGAAGAAAGGATGTAATAATCATAAGGGTGGGAAAAATGGTAATAAACCAAGGGAAAATAATAATAATGAAAAGACGAGTAGTAATGCTGGAGAGGGAAAATGAGAAAGATGTAAGGTGAAGTTTCCCTATAAGCTTTGCAAAGATGATCACCTTACTCATTTATGCCCCAAACTTGCAGAAGCTGTGAGGCTATTAGCTCATTCACCCTTCGTGAAGATGAATCCATTCCCACATAATCAACACTTATCCTCGATCTCCTCAAATGTTGGAAATGAGGTTGGTGGAGGTAAAAAACAACAGTCGCAAGATGGTGATCGTTTATGTATCAATATGGTCGATGCAAAAGTTAATGTAGCCACTAGATCTCGAGACTATAGTTTTAAACAAACTATTCCTAGTCTAGAATCTCCCCCTCCTCCTTTGGAGATTCCTTTACAGATCGAGAAACTAGAGCCACCACCTCGTATTTTGAAAGGACTACTCAAATGCTCTACCCATAATCCAAATGCTAGAACTGCCTAGAACTACTCTATTGTTAAGGACCTAGGTCAAACCCCTTGTACGATGTTGGATTTAAAGATACTCCAGACATGTCCTTCACAAAGGAATGAATTACTCTCTACTTTAGGATCTTTAGAACCCAATGTCTTAAAAGTTATCAAGTTTGACGTCATAGATGTTAAGCCTCGCTTGCCTTACCATGTGGCTTTCCAAATCCATGTGGAATACTCAAAGTATACCATCAAATGAGTGGTTTTTGATGAAGGCGCTGCTATGTGTGTGATGTCCCTGGTCTTTTGGAAAGATCTTGATGCTTTGACTCTTTCCAAGTCATCAAACATGTTGACTTCTTTTGACCATCATTCCTTTTTCCCTCACAGTATTCTCCCTACCTTTTCGGTCCAGTTAGGTGGGAAGACGGTAGAGGTGGAGGTAGAGGTAGTTGATGCACCTCTTGATTATAACCTATTACTAGGTCGCAATTGGACTTATACTATGATCGCCGTTGTGTCGTCCCTCTTCCATACTCTTTGTTTTCCTCATGAAGGGAAGATTTTGATGATCGATCAGTTATCCTTTGCATGCTCTAGTCCTAATTCATCTCTTGGACCGTCGATCCCAGTGATCGAAAATTCTCAGCCGACAACTGAGAATAACGGTGTCATAATGTATTCTTCCCTTATGGGTACTTTCAAATTATCAGCACTGAGCCATCATGTTTATTCCATGTCCAGTAGGCCCATCTCAATAGGGAGGTCCATTCCTTTCCGCACTTCGTATTTTAGTGATCGGTGGACCCTACCTTCCCTGACTTCATCTTGTGAAGGTCAGTTGCATGCTGGAATGACCATGCCACTATCGACAATAGAGATTTCATATCAAGTTGTTCTTGACACTTCCGCTGATCCCGATTCTATTCCCTCACTGACGGACGAGGAGGATCTTGTGTCTAGGCCCATGTGGGCCACTTTGTTTTCTTGTTCACATGATTTCCTCGATGGGACTTTTCCTTTAGACGAAGCCATCATCGAAACCATGAATGGTTCCAACAAACCTTAGGATGATATGCATCACCGCTCTTATTTTCTCCCAGATCTTGAAATAATCGAACAAGATGACTTTCAATATACTTTGAGTGAGATAGTCGGTCACGCTGTAGTTCCACTTGATATGAATGACATTTATGCTGAAGGAAACATGGTGAGTATTTATCCTACCATCACGATCGACATCTCTTGTACCCCTGACAAGGTTGAAAACATAAATATCGGTGCATATTGTTCACCAAAAGAAATCTTGATCTACACTGAACTCTTCAAAGAATTCCGAGACGTATTTTCTTGGTCATATGAAGAGATGCCAGGAATAGACCCTCGTATTGTCGAACATGAGATTAAAAATTATCCAGATGCTAAACCTATTCAAAAACATCTTAGAGCTGTCAACCCTCGAAAGGCCCCTACTATTAAGGAAGACGTGGAGAGGCTACTTAATGCTGGCTTCATCTACCCAATTCCCTTGACCAAATGGGTATCCAACCCCGTTCCTGTAGATAAGAAGCAAGGAACCATCTGTGTATGTATGGACTTTCGTGACCTGGACAAGGCCTGTCCTAAAGGTAAATTTCCCACACCTTTCATCGATTAGATTCTCAACGAGTGTGTGGGAAGTGAAGTATTTTCTTTTATGGATGAATTTTTAGGGTATAACCAGATTCAAATCAAACCTAAGGATCAACACAAGACAAAATTTATTTGTCCTTGGGGTACTTTTGCATACTGAAAAATGCCATCTGGCCTTAAAAACACCAGAGAAACCTTTCAATGTGCTGTGACTTTTGCTTTTCACTATCTTAAGCACATAGTCGAAGTTTACCTTGATGATCTTGCTGCTCACTCTCGCAAGAGAGTGGATCACATTACTCACCTTCATCTTGTTTTTGGGAGATGTCGTTACTATAGAATCTGGTTGAACCCTCACAAGTGCATTTTTTGTGTTAATTCTTGTCGTCTTTTGGTATTTATAGTTAATGAGACTGGAATCATGGTAGATCCACTTAAGGTTGTGGCAATACTTCAGTTTCCTCCCCCATGCATGATTATACAACTTTAACGTTTACAGGGGAAACATAACTTTCTTCATCAGTTTATAGTGAACTATGCCACTATCACTAAATGTTTCAAGCATCTTTTGAAGAAGGACACCCCTTTTATCTAGGATGAGCGAGCCGAGGAGTCCTTTGATGCGTTGAAGAAAGCTTTGGTGTTCTTCGCCTATGTTGAACCCACCTGACTACAATAGATATTACTTTCTTTATATCGCCACATCTGAAGATACAATTTCTATGGTTCTGGTTTAGGAGGATAATGAACTCCATGAGCACATCATCTACTATATTATTTGAAATTTACTCGGTATTGAACTTAATTATACTCATGTTGAAAATATAGCCTTGGTTTCCATTCATAGAGTCCAATGTTTGCGTCATTTTATATTACTTTGCAAGATTGCGGTTGTTGATGACGTCAATCCATTTCAATATTTCCTTACCCGACGTATCATAGGGGGGAAATATAATAAATTGATTGTCATTTTACAAGAGTTTGATCTCAATTTCGCTTCCACAAAATCCAAGAAATCCCTAGTCTTTGCAAAGTTAATATACAATTTTCCACGATTAGATGAGGATGTTATCCATGTCGATTCATTTGCAGATGAACACATTCTTCTTGTCTTGTCATCTGACCCCTAGTATGGATACATTTTTCTCTATCTTTAGACCTTGAAGTTCCCTCAGCATCTCTCATGATATGACCAATGATGTATAAGATACCAAGCTAAGAAATATACTATCGTTGGTGACACTTTGTATCGCCGAGGAATAGACGATAGCTTTCATCATTGTTTAACTCACGGAGAAGCCGAGTCTGTCCTGAACGATTGCCACAGTGGGGCTTGTGGTGGTCATCTATCGGGGCTTGAGACAACCCAAAAAATCTTGCGAGCCGGTTATTTCTAGCCTACTATATTTAAGGATTTTATTGAATCGGTTAAGAAGTGTCACCCTTGCCAGGTGTTCACTTGGAAAATGTTCTCACATTCATCCCCTCTTCACCCAGTCATTACCATTGGTACCTTCACTAAGTGGGGGGTGGACTTCGTTGATTGCAACCCAATTTCGACTGGGGGGAATCAACACATTATTGTGGCCATTGACTACTTTACTAAGTGGGCCGAAGCCATGCCTACAGTTAAAACTGATATGAAGACTGCAACCTTTTTTGTATTCAATCAAATTGTCGCCTACTTCGGTATCTCGAGTGAGATTGTCACTGGTCATGGAAGTCACTTTCAGAATGAAATGATGGAAGAAATAGCAGCTAAGCTGGGGTTTAGACATGGTCATTATTCTCCTTATAATCCCCAGGAAAATGGACAAGTAGAGGCCGTCAACAAGTCTCTCAACACCATTTTGCAAAAAAATGTCAATTAGATTAAGTTTGACTGGCACATCATGCTATATCCTACACTCTCGGCATACTGAACCTCAGTCAAGACTGCCCCCATAGTTTCCCCTTTTCAGTTAGAACATGGTGTGGAGTCGATATTACCTATTGAATGCAAAATCCCTTCTCTTAAGTTGGCAGTCACGCTCCTATCTGACACTTTATATCTCGAGCGACACCTTGTACACCTAGAGAGTCTCGATGAGTAGCGTTGAGACACCTCTATGGCTTTTGAGGTGAACAAATGACGTGTCAAGGTCCAATATGATAAGTTTGTCTATCCTCAGTTGTACGTTGAGGGTGACTTGGTCCTTTTGTATGATCAAGCCAAAGAACCATTGGGGGTAGGCAAGTTTAAACCCATGTGGCACGGTCCTTACATTGTGCAATGTGTGCTAGAAAAAGGAGCTGATGAGTTAGAATATTATGAAGGGAATAAGTTGGTCGAGCCCAGAAATGGGCTCTACTTGAAAATATACTACGCTTGAGCCCCGGGCTTGGGCATAACTCTCTGTACACTAATGTAATTGAGTGTATATGCCTTTTTCTTTTCATCTTCAAGTTTCTTATGAAGTTTTCACTTGGTTGATAGATGTCAACGGAGTCTTCGGTCTACT
>JZKD02S2166990.1:16451-42646 GCA_000966675.3 Picea glauca | reverse complement strand
ACCTCCCACAAGAAAACCAAGGTGAGGAAAACCACAACCCACCACTACCACCAAACATAAACATAGATACTGATGAGGGGTTGGCTACTTTGAGATCACCTGTCAATGATTTAAGAGGAACTAGAGAAACTAGCCAAGATTCCTTGGCCACATCGTTGGATGTCATTGTGAGGCCCATTGCAAGTCCCCAAGGGAAATTAACTTATATTTACGAATACATATACAGAATGCTTTAGTTTTACAAGACTGGATTGGGTAAAAACCAAGTTAGAGACTTGGGTTTTTCAAAATAAAATATTATGTTTAATTTTATTTATCCTCGACACAGACAACAACCACATGTCACCAATAAAGTAATTTCTATTGATTGTTGTATCCACCTACAATTTCTTCAAAATTGAATGGATAGGTGGTTCATGGTATTTGATGCACCTCCCTGCAACAATAGGGAGGTGCCCTGCATATTTTTTGGGAAAATTATAGGCATAGTTTATTTCCGGGTCACCATGTGAACTACCCTGACATTGCTGACTTTTAGGGGATGGTCCAGTGTCTTCACAGGATCGAGAGTATTCTAGTTGTGACCCCGTGTTAGGTCCTCACCCCCCCACAATCAATGACCTAAGCCCCCTTCCCAAAATCCTTCTCTTCCAAAGGGATTGTAGCAGATACGGGTAACTGTATCTTACTTTACTAAGAGCTTAGTGCCACATGGTAGCTTTGTTGCACTATATCAACATAAACTGTCTGCCTAGAGCTTAGAGGTTGGACCTTCAACCCCTAGAGAAACGTGTAGTGAGGAGAGGGAAAATGGATATAGAATTAATCCATGTAAATCCCATAGATGCTGAAGTTGCAGCCGGACTTGGTATGGGCCTATGCAGGCCAATGAAAAATTGAGATTCATGCAGGAGGATACCTATGAATCAATTAAGTATTGTATGCAGGAGACCTGATTCGGGACACTAGTTGTAACATCACTCCAAACTAGAAGTTATTTCAAACCCTTAAACTTTCTTGGCATACAGAAAGCATGGAAACCCTAGGTATGTTTCCCAAGGATGAGGATTTCCGTCATTTAAGAGATAGAATGGAAACATTGGAGACACAAAACGCATATCTTTTGAACGTGGTTATCTAGTTATCTCATTGTCATAGCGACTCACTCCATCCTTTGTTGTGCATTAGCCATGGGAAGAATCCTCTACTGCAACTACTCACATGAGTAACTCAGGCCCATCTCCTTTCAAGTTCCTCAAGAGAAACATTAGAATGATTCATCGTCTTTACATTTCTATTTTACATATATTTTTTTGTGTTATAGGGTTTGTTAGTAATTCTTCCACACTTCAAATTTAAAGAATTATTGTGTTATTTTCATCATGGTTTCCACTCTAGGGAACATAAGTATTTTTCTTATTTTCATTACAAGAGACTCTCGTGGTCTCTCTAGAAATTGAATGAGTTCATACCCTAGTGTACATCTTGTTTAATTTAATCTAGTTTTTACTTTCTTACAAAAAAAAAAAAATGAAAATTCGCTTGTCAATATAATAAAATTTGTATTATAAATTATAATGATATAGATTGATAGATTTACAATGTAGATATAATGGAGTAAGTTAGGAAGTTATTTACAATTTTTTATTTTTTATTTTATATAAAATTTAATATAATTTAATATTAAAAAAAAAATTAACTTCACAAACCAATGCTTTCATCAAGCCAAAGTCAAGATTTAAGTGGATTTTCATGGTATAAATGAAAACTAAAATTAAATAAATAAAAACCCACCTACCAAATATTTGCTTAACCAATTAAAGTTAATGTAAATAATTGATAAATATATTTAATAAATAAAAACTGACCTGCCTACAGACTATGTGCGGTTGGCCCATAATTGAATTATATATATAGTATAGAATGAACAAGCATGTCACCGAATCAATCATAGACACTCTTTAAACACAGAGCCGAGAATTGCAGAGCATAAAACGTCAGAGAGCATAAAACGAGAGCCGGGAAATCAGAGCATAAATCTGAAACGAGACAATCTTTAATTCGAATCGATTTAGGTGGAGGAAGTAAAAACATGTAGAATAATTCTGTGGAGAATAATTGTGTGGAATTGGTGTAGATTCAATTACTACAAGAGGAAGATGGAGCAACATCATCTACCCCCGTTGAATTAGAAGAAAAAATGGGTGATCTGGATCTTGAAAGTAACAGTCTCATGCATATTAGAAATATAAACAGAAATGTTGATAATACAAATAGAAATAGAATTCAAGAAAGAACGATGCCGCAGCTGCAACCTTTCTACGGCCACGTAGGAATGCTGCAACAACTGAACTGAAAAAACTTCCATCTTCATTCGGACACGTTGAACAATTGACACCTTTATCCAGCCATGTTTATCATCTACCACAACTGCCACCTGGATCCGGTCTGTCAGGCGTTGTGCCAAAACTTCCATCTTCATTTGGACACGTTGAACAATCGACACCTTTATCCAGCCATGTTTATCAACTACCACAACTGCCACCTGGATCCGGTTTGTCAGGCACTGTGGGTATGATCAAGAGCCTTCACCCTCCACAACCACCGCTGCCAGCCCGCTCTACGGCCATTGTGGGTATGATGGGACTCCTTCCTGCTCCGCAACCACTGGCGCCAGGCCGCTCTATCGTGGTTGTGGGTATGATGAATCGAAATGGAAAAAACAGCCTTCACCCTCAGCAACCACCGCCGCCAGCAACTTCTTCAACAAGTTCGTTCAAACGCGCCGTATAATCGTCTTACACAAAATTAAAATATCAACACTCACCCGAAGTTTATGAGATTTCATTGAGTTTTCCAACTGTAATTTTGTTTCATCTTAATCCCTTGTGTTATTCCAAAAGTTCATTCAGTCGTTGACTTATCAGTCTATGATCTTGTGTTGAATAAATGGTTTGAAAACAAACTCATTATCAAATCAGAATGAACATTATACAAGTTATGCTTTAAATTCTAATTATACAACATCTGCTTCTCATAAGCCAAGCTTTAATTCGATCTAAACAATCTCATCTTTTCGAAAACAACAATTTTGTTTGGAATTAATCCCAGTTTGTCTATTTTTCTTCTTTTTAAGCAACTTGTCTAGATAAATTTGCTCTTTCTACACTTTGCCATAGGTGACAATTAACAGAATAAATTATTTATCTTGCTTTGTTACACATTTTTGTATATGATCCATCAACAAATTCTTTATGATGTTGTCTAAATTGTAGTTACTCTAGTCTCATATTGGGGTTGTAAGTTTATGGTAGGTGGGTGACTTAACTCAGCCCAATCTTCTTATGAGACACATGCTATGTTGCAATGTATGTTGTACTCTCGAGATTTAGGCTAAAAGTACGAGATACATGCTATGCTATAGCTATAATGGTCGAAGATTTAAACTTTCCAACTTTCCAACTTTCCAATGGACTTGCATATCCTACCGAATCGTGAGGCTTCTTCTAGCGAACAATTCACATCGTTGATGGAGGTGTCCTTGAATATTCAGTGAGGATGGAACTAATTTAAACTCTCTACCCACTCAATATTTTGAAGGTAAAAAATATTCCAATAGAATGTTATATCCCATTTAAATAGGCTATAAGAGTCTACCTATTGTATTATATCTAGAGGGTAAACATTCAAATGTGAGAAGAAGATTTCAATTAGATTGGCATAGATTTTTTACACTAAATTCATAGGACTTAAAAGGTTTCACAATATATTCCGACATAGAATTGTAGAGGAGCTCGATACATTATCAATGACATTCATACATTTTCAATATCGAAGGTTTACTAATAGACTGTCAATGATAGGGTCCTAAACTAACCTCCCTACCTTAAGCTACCCATGAATCAATTAATTCTTGTATGCGGGAGGCCTAATTCCGAATCCTTGTTGTATCAGGACTCAGAAATTAAATTTCTTCCAAACTCTGGAACTTAATCAACATTCCAAAACCATGGAAGCCTTAGCAATGTTTCCCAAGGATGATGATTTGCGTCAGTTAAAACACATTATGGAGACTCTTCAGGCACAAAGTGCATATCTTTTGAATGTGGTGATCTACATATCTCATCGTCATGACCTCTCACTCAATCCTTTGTCGTTCATTCGCCATGTGTGGATTCCTCTACTGCAGCTCCTCACATTGGAGTTTTGTGTCCGTTTCCTTCTCGGGTTCCTCATGACCAACATTAGCATGCTCCATAGTCTTTACAATACCATTTTATATTTATTTTCTTTCTTTATTAAGGGGTCAAGGTAGTTATTTCGGTCTTAATCTTTCACAAATTATGCGTTCATGTTGTCCTCACTTTTTAAGGGACTACATATGCGTTTTGTGACCATTTGCACACCACGCCTCGTGATTTTCTCTGTTTGAGTAAGTAAAGAGGAGGAGTAGATAAGGAGTAAAGCCCACAATCTTTCCACTGTCTCCAACTCTACCCTGGTATGCTTGATTTTTTGTCATTTCTTTTGTTATCCTTTTGTCCTCTCTTGGCTTTGTAAAAATAAAAAACATTTTTTCATGGGTTATGGATGTAGATTCCAATGGCATTGAAAAATTATTGGCTAGGTTCAGTACAAATGTGTGGATCAATCACAATTTTGAAGAGAACACAATAGAAAATAATTAATACAAATATTTAATACTTGGATGTAAATCTCTCAACAATTCACTAATATCTTTTAGGTTTTTCTCAAGTTCATTATAAATATAACACATAGTTTTTATTTGTTTTACACAAAATTGTGTTAATAATTTTGTTGGGGCAAAATGAAATTGTTCTCTGTAATACCTTTGTCATAACTCCAGTTATTAAATTGTCCTATACAATTGCAGAAAATATTATTAAAATGGAACCGAGAGACAATGAAAACTGCGTACAAGAAAACCAAGTCGAGGAAAGCCACATCCCACTAGAACCACAAAACATAAACATAGAGATTTATGAGGGGTTGGATACTTTGAGATCACTTATAAATGATTTATGGAGGACTAGAGTAGCTAGCTGAGAGTCCTTTTCCACTTCATTCCACATCGTTGTTAGGTCCATTGCAAGTCCCCAAGGGAAATTAACTTCTATTTATGAATACAAAGCTAGAATGTTTGATTTTTACAGGACTCGACTAGATAGAAACCAAGTTAGAGACTTGGGTATTTCAAAACAAGATCCGATGTTCACTTTTATTTATCCTCGATCCAGACAACAACCAATTGTCACCAAGAAAGGAATTTATATCGATTGGTGCATCCACCCACAAATTCTTCAAAATGCATGGATAGGTGGTTCATGGTATTTGATGCACCTCCCTGCAATAACAAATATGTTCTATTATATGTTTTGAGAAAATTATGGGAATAATTTCTTTCGGGTCACCATGCAAACTACTTTAACATTGGTCACTTCCAGGGGGATTCTTGAGGGTCCACAAAATACCATGGAATCCTTGGTTATGTTGCCCGAGGATGAGGATTTTCATAAGTTAAAACACAGAATGGAGACTCTTTAGTCACCAAATGCATATTTTTTTAATGTGGTGATATGGTTATCTCAATGTCATGCTGGCTCACTCCATCCTTTGTCTAACATTGGCCATGGGTGGAGTCATGTATTGAAGCCACCCACATGGGTGTTTCGGGCCCATCTCCTTCTCAGGTTCCTCATGACCAACATTAGCACGCTTCATAGTCTTTACATCCCTATTTTATATTTATTTGTTTCTATCTTAAGGGGTATTTGTAGTTATTTTGGTCTTCCTTTATCAAGAATTATTAATCTATATCCATCCTTGTTTCCCTTGTGGGGCACGACTTTTTTGTTCTTATTTGGATTACAGAAGACTGTCGTGGTCTCTCTAGAAACTGAGTGAGTTCAGACCCTCATGTACATCTTGTTTATATTAATCCTTTTAATCTAATAAAATTTGTATTATAAATTATAATGATGCAGATTAATAGATTGACAATTCGGATATAATGGTGTATGTTATTAAGTGGACAGACTCAACTTTTTTGGTATTTGTTTTTGGAAATATCCTCTCTTATCTATGGGTTTTTCAAAATTTGGATGACCTAATTCGTAGTTAAATGGTATAAAACTCCTAAGGATAAGGTTCCATGGTCAAAGGTTGCATGAATCAAGTGGAACCTTAGAAAATAGTATTAGATGCGGGGAATGGTTTTAGGGTGTGTGCGCCAAGTTGGTGGACAAAAAAATGGCAAGGGATTGAGCAAGAATGAGCCATTCTAGGAGTGCATGCACGTAACTAGGAACATGCCCATGTTCCTTATGTTCGAGGTTCCAAAAATCTCGAAATTCCACTCATTGTGCCACATAGGAATGATGGTAGTAATTTGTGTGTTACTAAGAACGTGTACGTGTTCCTTTCTGCCCATTTTTTAAGGGACTACATATGCGTTTTTTTTCCTATTTGCACACCACGACTCACAATTTTTTTTGTTTTAGTAAGTAAGGCACATGAGTAGAGAAGGAGAAAATCCCAGGATCTTGCCACTGTGTCCAACTCTACCCATGTATTGTTGATTTTTTTTCATTTCCTTCGTTATATGTTTCTCCTCTCGTGGCTTTGTAAAAATACAAAACAATTACTGGTGTGTTAGGAATGTAAATTCCAATGGCATTGAACAATTATTAGCAAGGTTCAATACAAATGTGTGGTTCATTAACAATTTTGAAAAGATGCCAATAAACGTCGATGAATCTAATTAATATATAAAATTAATACTTGTATGTAAATATATTAACAATTCACTAATCATTTTTAGTTTTTTTTCAAGTTCTGTAAACATATCACATATTTTTTCTTTGTTTTACACAAAATTATGTTAATTATTTTGTTGGGATAAAATGAAATTGTTGTTTGTGATACCTTTGTCATAAGTGCACTTATTAAATTGTCTTATAAAATTGCAGAAATTATTATGAAAATGTAACCCAAAGACAATGGAAACCTCCCACATGAAAACCAAGGTGAGGAAAACCACAACCCACCACTAGCACCAAACATAAACATAAATACTGATGAGGGGTTGGCTACTTTGAGATCACCTGTCAATGATTTAAGGGGAACTAGAGAAACTAGCCAAGAGTCCTTTGCCACTTCATTGGATGTCATTGTGAGGCCCATTGTAAGTCCCGAAGGGAAATTAACTTATATTTACGAATACATATACAGAATGCTTTAGTTTTACATGACTGGATTGGATAAAAACCAAGTTAGAGACTTTGGATTTTCAAAATAAAATATTATGTTTATTTTTATTTATCCTCGATACAGACAACAACCACATGTCACCAAGAAAGTAATTTCTATTGATTGTTGCATCCACCTACAAATTCTTCAAAATTGAATGGACAGGTGGTTCATGGTATTTGATGCACCTCCCTGCAACAATAGGGAGGTGCCCTGCATATATTTTGGGAAAATTACAGAATAGTTTATTGTCAGGTCACCATGTGAACTACGTTGACATTGCTGACCTTTACAGGACGGTCCAATGTCTTCACAGGATCGAGAGAATTCTAGTTGTGACCTCGTGTTAGGTCCTCACCCCCCCACAATCAATGACCTAAAACCGCTTCCCAACATCCTTCTCTTTCAAAGGGATTGTAGAAGATATGGGTAACTCTATCTTACCTTACTAAGAGCTTAGTGCAACATGGTAGCTTTGTTGCACTATATCAACATAAACTATCTCCCAATGACATTGATAGAGAGGTTGGACCTTCAACCCCTAGAGAAACGTGTAGTGAGGAGAGGGAACATGGATATAGAATTAATCCATGTAAACCCCATAGATGTTGAAGTTGCAGCCGGACTTGGTATGGGCCTATGCAGGCCAGTGGAAAATAGAGATTCATGCAGGAGGATACCTATGAATCAATTAAGTCTTGTATGTGGGAGACCTGATTCCGGACCCTAGTTGTAACATGACTCCAAACTAGAAGTTATTTCGAACCTTGAAACTTTCT
This sequence comes from Picea glauca, assembly GCA_000966675.3. Taxonomy (NCBI): domain Eukaryota; kingdom Viridiplantae; phylum Streptophyta; class Pinopsida; order Pinales; family Pinaceae; genus Picea; species Picea glauca. The sequence goes on along the minus strand of JZKD02S2166990.1, from coordinate 34,598 downwards.
TCGCATACAAAAACCATGGAAACCTTAGGTATGTTTCCCAAGGATGAGGATTTCCGTCATTTAAGAGATAGAATGGAAACATTGGAGACACAAAACGCATATCTTTTGAACGTGGTTATCTAGTTATCTCATTGTCATAGCGAATCACTCTATCCTATGTTGTGCATTAGCCATGGGAAGAATCCTCTGCTGCAACTGCTCACATGAGTAACTCAAGCCCATCTCCTTTCAACTTCCTCAAGAGAAACATTAGAATGATTCATTGTCTTTACATTTCTATTTTATATCTATTTTTTGTGTTATAGGGTTTGTCAGTAATTCTTCCACACTTCAAATTTCAAAAATTATTGTGTTATTTTCATCATGGTTTCCACTCTAGGGAACATAAGTATTTTTCTTATTTTCATTACAAGAGACTCTCATGGTCTCTCTAGAAATTGAATGAGTTCATACCCTCGTGTACATCTTGTTTAATTTAATCTAGTTTTTACTTTCTTAAAAAAAAAAAAAATGAAAACTCGCTTGTCAATATAATAAAATTTGTATTATAAATTATAATGATGTAGACTGATAGATTTACAATGTAGATATAATGGAGTAAGTTAGTAAGTTATTTACAATTTTTTTTTTTTAATTTTATATAWAATTTARTATAATTTAATATTAAAAAAAAAAATTAACTTCACAAACCAATGCTTTCATCAAGCCAAAGTGAAGATCAAAGTGGATTTTCATGGTTTAAATGAAAACTAAAATTAAATAAATAAAAACCCAGCTACCGAATGTTTGCTTAACTCATTAAAGTTAATGTAAATAATTACGCCGAAAGGCGTATACCTATTGACAATGGGCACAATTAATGATCTTTTAATCTTATTTAACCTTAAACCCTAATCTGATGGCTACTCATTCAAGATGCTCGCATATTCTTAGTCGTCCTCCAAAATCAATGAGCCAGATTTATTGCTCATAACTTCCTTGCATTTATGAAGACATCACTTAACATGTTTACTATTTTACATTTACCTAAGAATACTTAAAAAATTACTGTGACCATATATAATTGACAAGTTCAAATGATTAAGAATATAATTGACACGTTTAAAGGATTAAAAATGATTAATATGTATACATGCTACGTTTATATCACTCCACAGTTTTTATGTTACAGCACCATTTGTTTTTGATCCCACAACCTCCACGCATTACCTCACACATTATGAACCTTCCACGACTTGAACCACCACAACCAATTAGATGTGAAATGTGCGGAAGACCTGGGCAAGCTGGTCTGAAAAACGTTATATTTATTGACTACCACTCTTCGTCATATCATCTCGAACCCCAAAATGCTTTTCCAACCGAATCGTGTGTTGGAGAGGACTCTGCATGTTGAATCCAGACTCCACAACAGACGTGAGGGAACTCATTTCTAACTATATGAGCATCGATTGTGGTGGGAACTCATTTCGGAAGACCTCGCCAAGCTGGTAGTCAATAAATATAACGTTTAGAGGTAAATGAAGAATAAGATAGAAGGTAGCGATGTGCAGGAATAATGACTTGGAAGATAAATAAAATATTGACCTGATATAACAAATTTTATTTCCAAACCTTAATTAATTAAGATTTATATTAAAATTAGGGTTTAATAAATTAAAGATGCTTTTTGGCGTTCATCAACCACAATTATGTGGCAATTATGTGGCTGTGCTAGTTGATATATATATTTAATAAATAAAAACCGACCTGCCTACAAATTATGTGAGGTTGGCCCATAATTGATTTATATATAGAGTATAGAAAGAACAAGAATGTCACCGGATCAATCATAGACACTCTTTAAACGCAGAGCCGAGAATCGTAGAGCATAAAACGTCACAGAGCATAAAACGAGAGCCGGGAAATCAAAGCATTAATCTGAAACGAGACACTCTTTAATTCGAATCGATTTAGGTGAAGGAAGTAAAAACATGGAGAATAATTCTGTGGAGAATAATTGTGTGGAATTGGTGCAGAATCAATTACTACAAGAGGAAGATGGAGCAACATCGTCAACCCCCGTTGAATTAGAAGAAAAAATGGGTGATCTGGATCTTGAAAGTAACAGTGTCATGCATATTAGAAATATAAACAGAAATGTTCATAATACAAACAGAAATAGAATTCAAGAAAGAACGATGCCGCAGCTGCAACCTTTCTACGGCCACGTAGGAATGCTGCAACAACTGAACCACGTTTATCAACTGCCAAAACTGCCATCTTCATTCGAACACGTTGAACAATTGACAACTTCATCCATCCATGTTTATCATCTACCACGACTACCACCTGGCGCTGTGCCAAAACTTCCATCTTCATTCGGACACGTTGAACAATTGACACCTTTATCCAGCCATGTTTATCAGCTACCACAACTGCCACCTGGATCCGGTTTGTCGGGCGCTGTGGGTATGATCAAGAGCCTTCACCCTCCGCAAGCACCGCTGCCAGCCCGCTCTACGGCCGTTGTGGGTATGATGGGTCTCCTTCACACTCCGCAACCACTGGAGCCAGGCCGCTCTATCGCGGTTGTGGGTATGATGAATCGAAATGGAAAAAACAGCCTTCACCCTCAGCAACCACCACCGCCAGCAACTTCTTCAACAAGTTCATTCAATCGCGTCGTATAATCCTCCTACACAAAATGAAAATATCAACGCTCACCCGAAGTTTATAAGATTTCATTGAGTTTTCCAACTGTAATTTTGTTTCATCTTAATCCCTTTCTTCAACAAGCTCGTTCAATCGCGCCGTATAATTTCATTGAGTTTTCCAACAGTAATTTTGTTTCATCTTAATCCCTTGTGTTATTCCAAAAGTTCGTTCGGTCGTTGACTTAAAAGTTCGTTCGGTGTTGAATAAATGGTTTGAAAACAAACTCATTATCAAATCAGAATGAACATTATACAAGTTACGCTTTAAATTCTAATTATACAACTTTTGCTTCCCATAAGCCAAGCTTTAATTCGATCTAAATAACCTAATCTTTTCGAAAACAACAATTTTGTTTGGAATTAATCCCAGTTTGTCTATTTATCTTCTTTTTAAGTAACTTGTCTAGATAAATTTGCTCTTTCTACACTTTGCCATAGGTGACAATTAACAGAATAAATTATTTATCTTGCTTTGTTACACATTTTTGTATGCGATCCATGAACAAATTCTTTATGATGTTGTCTGAATTGTAGTTGCTCTAGTCTCATATTGGGGTTGTAAGTTTATGGTAGGTGGGTGACTTAACTCACCCGAATATTCTTATGAGACACATGCTATGTTGTAATGTATGTTGTACTCTCGAGATTTAGGGTAAAATTACGAGATACATGCTATGCTATAGCTATAATGGTCGAAGATTTAAACTTTAATGGTCGAAGATTTAAACCTGGATTTATACCAAACTGTACAAACTATGCTTTGTATAAGCTACACTTTAAATTCAAACTCTACATCCTATCATTTTTAAAACTATAAAACAAATTATTAAAATTTTCTTTGTTATTTTTGTTTGATGAAAAGGGTAAATGTGTTGTTTTAAGCTCCTAAGTCCTCTCATGTATTTCAATATTTTAATGATTTATTGATACTGTAATCACGTGAATTTATATATTTTCATGAAACTAACTAAAAATTACCAAATGAAACTAACTAAAAATTACCAATATAATAAAGTTAATGATGTAAATATAAAGAGTGCCAATAAAATTAATAGAGTAAGTGTGCAAACTTCCTTTTTATTGAAAACTCACTTTTCAATTTAATAAAAAAATTATTACAAATTATAATAATGGGGTTTAATAAAGTGACAATATGTTGATATAATGAAGTTAGTTATTAAGTAGACAAACTTTTTCAACATATATGATGTGTAAAATTTTATATCCTTCGCACAGGTCCTAAGGAAATCAAGTCCCCCTTCATCCCGTGCACTCGATAGTTTCCCTAAAATTCATCCATGGCCTTTCGGTTCTATATTCCACTGCTCAGAACTTGTTCATCGATATATTCATCCACTTTGATAAAAAAAATTATGGTGGTTTACCATTTTATCTTGTTGTAGTGTGGATATTTGGACTCAAAAAATGACCTAGACCTTTGGACTCAAAAAATGACAAAATCTCTACCCACTCAATATTTTGAAGGTAAAATATATTCCAATAGAATGTTATATCCCATTTAAATAGGCTATAAGAGTCTACCTATTGTATTATATCTAGAGGGTAAACATTCAAATGTGAGAAGAAGATTTCAATTAGATTGGCATAGATTTTCTACACTAAATTCATAGGACTTAAAAGGTTTCACAATATATTCCAACATAGAATTGTAGAGGAGCTCGATACATTATGAATGACATTCATACATTTTCAATATTGAAGGTTTCCTAATAGACCGTCAATGTTAGGGTCCTAAACTAACCTCCCTACCTCAAGCTACCCATGAATCAATTAATTCTTGTATGCGGGAGGCCTAATTCCGAATCCTTGTTGTATCAGGACTCAGAAATTGAATTTCTTCCAATCTCTGAAACTTAATCAACATTCCAAAACCATGGAAGCCTTAGGAATTTTTCCCAAGGATGAGGATTTGCATCAGTTAAAACACATTATGGAGACTCTTGAGGCACAAAATGCATATCTTTTGAATGTGGTGATCTACTTATCTCATCGTCATGACATCTCACTCAATCCTTTGTCGTTCATTCGCCAAGCGTGGAGTCCTCTACTGCAACTGCTCACATTGGAGTTTTGGGTCTGTTTCCTTCTCAAGTTCCTCATGACCAACATTATCATGCTCCATAGTCTTTACAATCCTATTTTATATTTATTTTCCTTCTTTCTTAAGGGGTCAAGGTAGTTATTTCGGTCTCAATCTTTCAAAAATTATTATTCTATTTCCATCCTCATTTCCCCTCTCGAGAAAGAAAGTTTTTTTCTTATTTGGACTACGAGAGACTGACATGTTGTCTCTAGACACTTATTGAGTTCAAAAAATCTTTAAAGTCCAGCTAGTGTGCCACATAAGGATGTTGGTAGGAATGTGTGGGTGTTCTTAAGGATGTGTGTCTATGTTCCTTGGAACGTGCATGCGTTCATGTTGTTCTCACTTTGTAAGGGACTACATATGCGTTTTGTGAACATTTGCACACCATGCCTCGTGATTTTCTCTGTTTGAGTAGGTAAAGAGGAGGAGTAGATAAGGAGTAAAGCCCACAATCTTTCCACTGTCTCCAACTCTACCCTGGTATGCTTGATTTTTTGTCATTTCTTTTGTTATCTTTTTGTCCTCTCTTAGCTTTGTAAGAATAAAATACATTTTTTCATGGGTTATGGATGTAAATTCCAACGGTATTGAAAACTTATTAGCTAGGTTCAGTACAAATGTTTGGATCAATCACAATTTTGAAGAGAACACAATAGAAAATAATTAATACACATATTTAATACTTGGATGTAAGTCTCTCAACAATTCACTAATATTTTGTAGGTTTTTTTCAAGTTCATTATAAATATAACACAGAGTTTTTCTTTGTTTTACACAAAATTGTGTTAATAATTTTGTTGGGGAAAAATGAAATTGTTCTATGTAATACCTTTGTCATAAGTCCAGTTATTAAATTGTCCTATACAATTGCAGAAAATATTATTAAAATGGAACCGAGAGACAATGAAAACTGCGTACAAGAAAACCAAGTGGAGGAAAGCCACATCCCACTAGAACCACAAAACATAAACATAGAGATTTATGAGGGGTTGGATACTTTGAGATCACTTATGAATTATTTATGGAGGACTAGAGTAGCTAGTCGAGAGTGCTTTTCCACTTCATTCCACATCGTTGTGAGGTCGATTGCAAGTCCCAAAGGGAAATTAACTTCTATTTATGAATACAAAGCTAGAATGTTTGATTTTTACAGGACTCGACTAGATAGAAACCAAGTTAGAGACTTGGGTATTTCAAAACAAGATCTGATGTTAATTTTTATTTATCCTCGATCTAGACAACAACCACTTGTCACCAAGAAAGGAATTTATATCGATTGGTGCCTCCATGCACAAATTCTTCAAAATGCATGGATAGGTGGTTCATGGTATTTGATGCACCTCCCTGCAATAACAAATATGTTATGTTATATGTTTTCAGAAAATTATGGGAATAATTTCTTTAGGGTCACCATGCGAACTACTTTAACATTGGTCACTTCCAGGGGGATGGTTGAGGGTCCACAAAATACCATGGAATTCTTGGTTATGTTGCTCGAGGATGAGGATTTTCATAAGTTAAAACACAGAATGGAGACTCTTCAGTCACCAAATGCATATTTTTTTAATGTGGTGATATGGTTATCTCAATGTCATGCTGGCTCACTCCACCCTGTGTCTCACATTGGCCATGGGTGGAGTCCTCTATTGAAGCCACCCACATGGGTTTTTCGGGCCCATCTCCTTCTCAGGTTCCTCATGACCAACATTAGCATGCTTCATAGTCTTTACATCCCTATTTTATATTTATTTGTTTCTATCTTAAGGGTTATTTGTAGTTATTTCGGTCTTCCTTTATCAAGAATTATTAATCTATATCCATCCTTGTTTCCCCTGTGGGGCACGATTTTTTTTTTCTTATTTGGATTACAAAAGACTGTCGTGGTCTGTCTAGAAACTGAGTGAGTTCAGACCCTCATGTACATCTTGTTTATATTAATCCTTTTAATCTAATAAAATTTGTATTATAAATTATAATGATGCAGACTAATAGATTGACAATTTGGATATAATGGAGTAAGTTATTAAGTGGACAGACTCAACTTTTTTGGTGTTTGTTTTTGGAAATATCCTCTCTTATCTATGGATTTTTCAAAATTTGGATGACCTAATTCGTATGGTATAAAACTCCTAAGGATAAGGTTCCATGGTCAAAGGTTCCATGAATCAAGTGGAACCTTAGAAAATAGTATTAGATGCGGGGAATGGTTTTAGGGTGTGTGCGCCAAGTTGGTGGACAAAAAAATGGCAAGGGATTGAGCAAGAATGAGCCCTTCTAGGAGTGCGTGCAATTACCTAGGAACATGCCCATGTTCCTTATGTTCGAGGCTCCAAAAATATCGAGATTCCACTCATTGTGCCACATAGGAATGTTGGTAGGAGTTTGTGTGTTACTAAGAACGTGTACGTGTTCCTTTCTGCCCATTTTTTAAGGGACTACATATGCGTTTTTTTTCCTATTTGCACACCATGACTCACAATTTTCTTTGTTTTAGTAAGTAAGGCACATGAGTAGAGAAGGAGTAAATCCTAGGATCTTGCCACTGTGTCCAACTCTACCCATATATTCTTGATTTTTTCTCATTTCCTTTGTTATATGTTTCTCCTCTCGTGGCTTTGTAAAAATACAAAACAATTAGTGGTGTGTTAGGGATGTAAATTCCAATGGCATTGAACGATTATTAGCAAGGTTCAATACAAATGTGTGGTTCATTAACAATTTTGAAGAGACGCAAATAAACATCGATCAATCTAATTAATATATAAAATTAATACTTGTATGTAAATATATTAACAATTCACTAATCATTTTTAGTTTTTTTTCAAGTTCACTGTAAACATATCACATATTTTTTCTTTGTTTTACACAAAATTATGTTAATTATTTTGTTGGGATAAAATGAAATTGTTGTGTGCGATACCTTTGTCATAAGTGCACTTATTAAATTGTCTTATAAAATTGCAGAAATTATTATGAAAATGGAACCCAAAGACAATGGAAACCTCCCACAAGAAAACCAAGGTGAGGAAAACCACAACCCACCACTAGCACCAAACACAAACATAGATACTGATGAGGGGTTGGCTACTTTGAGATCACTTGTCAATGATTTAAGGGGAACTAGAGAAACTAGCCAAGAGTCCTTGGCCACTTCATTGGATGTCATTGTGACGCCCATTGCAGGTCCCCAAGGGAAATTAACTTATATTTAAGAATACATATACAAAATGCTTCAGTTTTACATGACTGGATTGGATAAAAACCAAGTTAGAGACTTGGGTATTTCAAAATAAAATATTATGTTTATTTTTATTTATCCTCGATACAGACAACAACCACATGTCACCAAGAAACTAATTTCTATTGATTGTTGCATCCACCTACAATTTCGTCAAAATTGAATGGATAGGTGGTTCATGGTATTTGATGCACCTCCCTGCAACAATAGGGAGGTGCCCTGCATATTTTTTGGGAAAATTACAGGCATAGTTTATTTTCGGGTCACCATGTGAACTACGTTGACATTGCTGACCTTTAGGGGATGGTCCAGTGTCTTCATAGGATCGAGAGAATTCTAGTTGTGACCCCGTGTTAGGTCCTCACACCCCCACAATCAATGACCTAAACTCCCTTCCCAACATCCTTCTCTTCCAAAGGGATTGTAGAAGATACGGGTAACTCTATCTTACCTTACTAAGAGCTTAGTGCAACATGGTAGCTTTGTTGCACTATATCAACATAAACTATTTGCCAATGACATTGATAGAGAGGTTGGACCTTCAACCCCTAGAGAGACGTGTAGTGAGGAGAGGGAACATGGATATAGAATTAATCCATGTAAACCCCATAGATGTTGAAGTTGCAACCGGACTTGGTATGGGCCTATGCAGGCTAGTGGAAAATAGAGATTCATGCAGGAGGATACCTATGAATCAATTAAGTCTTGTATGAAGGAGACCTGATTCCGGACCCTAGTTGTAACATGACTCCAAACTAGAAGTTATTTCGAACCTTGAAACTTTCTTGGCACACAAAAACCATGGAAACCCTAGGACGTTTCCCAAGGATGAGGATTTCTGTCATTTAAGAGATAGAATGGAAACATTAGAGACACAAAACGCATATCTTTTGAACGTGGTTATCCAGTTATCTCATTGTCATAGCGACTCACTCCATCCTCTGTTGTGCATTAGCCATGGGAAGAATCCTCTGCTGCAACTGCTCACATGAGTAACTCAGGCCCATCTCCTTTCAAGTTACTCAAGAGAAACATTAGAATGATTCATTGTCTTTACATTTCTATTTTATATCTATTTTTTGTGTTATAGGGTTTGTCAGTAATTCTTCCACACTTCAAATTTCAAAAACTATTGTGTTATTTTCATCATGGTTTCCACTCTAGGGAACATAAGTATTTTTCTTATTTTCATTACAAGATACTCTCTTGGTCTCTCTAGAAATTGAATGAGTTCATACCCTCGTGTACATCTTGTTTAATTTAATCTAGTTTTTACTTTCTTAAAAAAAAAAATATGAAAATTTGCTTGTCAATATAAAATAATTTGTATTATAAATTATAATGATGTAGATTGATAGATTTACAATGTAGATATAATGGAGTAAGTTATTAAGTTATTTACAATTTTTTTTTTTAATTTTATATAAAATTTAATATAATTTAATATTAAAAAAAAAATTAACTTCAGAAACCAATGCTTTCATCAAGCCAAAGTGAAGATCAAAGTGGATTTTCATGGTTTAAATGAAAACTAAAATTAAATAAATAAAAATCCACCTACCGAATGTTTGCTTAACTCATTAAAGTTAATGTAAATAATTACGCCGAAAGGCATATACCTATTGAAAATGGGCACAATTAATGATCTTTTAATCTTATTTAACCTTAAACCCTAATCTGATGGCTACACATTCAAGATGCTGGCATATTCTTAGTCGTCCTCCAAAATCAATGAGCTAGATTTATTGCTCATAACTTCCTTGCATTTATGAAGACATCCCTTAACATGTTTACTATTTTACATTTACCTAAGAATACTTAAAAAATTACTGTGACGATATATAATTGACAAGTTCAAATGATTAAGAATATAATTGACACGTTCAAATGATTAAAATGTATACATGCTACGTTTATATCACTCCACAGTTTTTATGTTACAGCACCATTCGTTTTTGATCCCACAACCTTCACGCATTACCTCCCACATTATGAACATTCCACGACTTGAACCACCACAACCAAATAGATGTGAAATGCTCGGAAGACCTGGGCAAGCCGATCTGAAAAGCATTATATTTATTGACTACCACTCTTCGTCATATCATCTCGAACCCCAAAACGCTTTTCCAAGCGAATCGTGGGTTGGAGAGGACTATGCCTATTGAATCTAGACTCCACAACAGACATGAGGGAACTCATTTCTGACTATATGAGCATCGATTGTGGTGGGAACTCATTTCGGAAGACCTCGCCAAGCCGGTAGTCAATAAATATAACGTTTAGAGGTAAATGAAGAATAAGATAGAAGGTCGCGATGTGCAGGAATAATGACTTGGAAGATAAAGAAAATATTGATTATTGACCTGATATAACAAATTTTATTTCCAAACCCTAATTAAGATTTATATTAAAATTAGGGTTTAATAAATTAAAGATGCCTTTCGACGTTCATCAACCACAATTATGTGGCTGTGCTAGTTGATATATATATTTAATAAATAAAAACCGACCTGCCTACAGACTATGTGTGGTTGGCCCATAATTGATTTATATATAGAGTATAGCAAGAACAAGAATGTCACCGGATCAATCATAGACACTCTTTAAACGCAGAGCCAAGAATCGCAGAGAATACAACGTCACAAAGCATAAAACGAGAGCCGGGAAATCAGAGCATTAATCTGAAACGAGACAGTCTTTAATTCGAATCGATTTAGGTGAAGGAAGTAAAAACATGGAGAATAATTCTGTGGAGAATAATTGTGTGGAATTGGTGCAGAATCAATTACTACAAGAGGAAGATGGAGCAACATCGTCAACCCCCGTTGAATTAGAAGAAAAAATGGGTGATCTGGATCTTGAAAGTAATAGTGTCATGCATATTAGAAATATAAACAGAAATGTCGATAATACAAACATAAATAGAACTCAAGAAAGAACGATGCCGCAGCTGCAACCTTTCTACGGCCACGTAGGAATGCTGCAACAACTGAACCACGTTTATCAACTGCCAAAACTGCCATCTTCATTCGGATACGTTGAACAATTGACACCTTCATCCAGCCATGTTTATCATCTACCACAACTGCCAGCTGGCACTGTACCAAAACTTCCATCTTCATTCGGACACGTTGAACAATTGACACCTTTATCCAGCCATGTTTATCAGCTACCACAACTGCCACCTGGATCTGGTTTGTCAGGCGCTCTGGGTATGATCAAGAGCCTTCACCCTCCGCAACCATCGCTGCCAGCCCACTCTACGACTGTTGTGGGTATGATGGGGCTCCTTCACACTCCGCAACCACTAGAGCAAGGCCGCTCTATCGCGGTTGTGGGTATGATGAATCGAAATGGAAAAAATAGCCTTCACCCTCAGCAACCACCGCCGCCAACAACTTCTTCAACAAGTTCGTTCAATCGCGCTGTATAATCCTCCTACACAAAATGAAAATATCAACGCTCACCCGAAGTTTATGAGATTTCATTGAATTTTCCAACTGTAATTTTGTTTCATCTTAATCCCTTTCTTAAACAAGCTCGTTCAATCGCGCCGTATAATCCTCCTACAAAAAATGAAAATATCAACGCTCACCCGAAGTTTATGAGATTTCATTGAGTTTTCCAACAGTAATTTTGTTTCATCTTAATCCCTTGTGTTATTCCAAAAGTTCGTTCAGTCGTTGACTTAAAAGTCTATGATCTTGTGTTGAATAAATGGTTTGAAAACAAACTCATTATCAAATCAGAATGAACATTATACAACTTACGCTGTAAATTCTAATTATACAACTTTTGCTTCTCATAAGCCGAGTTTTAATTCGATCTAAACAACCTCATCTTTTCGAAAACAACAATTTTGTTTGGAATTAATCCCAGTTTGTCTATTTTTCTTCTTTTTAAGGAACTTGTCTAGATAAATTTTCTCTTTCTACACTTTTCCATAGGTGACAATTAACAAAATAAATTATTTATCTTGATTTGTTACACATTTTTGTATGTGATCCATGAACAAATTCTTTATGATGTTGTCTAAATTGTAGTTCCTCTAGTCTCATATTGGGGTCGTAAGTTTATGGTAGGTGCGTGACTTAACTCAGCCCAATCTTCCTATGAGACACATGCTATGTTGTAATGTATGTTGTACTCTCGAGATTTAGGCTAAAAGTACGAGATACATGCTATGCTATAGCTATAATGGTCGAAGATTTAAACCTAGATTTATACCAAACTGTACAAACTATGCTTTGTATAAGCTACACTTTAAATTCAAACTCTACATCCTATCATTTTTAAAACTATAAAACAAATTATTAAAATTTTCTTTGTTATTTTTGTTTGATGAAAAGGGTAAATGTGTTGTTTTAAGCTCCTAAGTCCTCTCATGTATTTCAATATTTTAATGATTTATTGATACTGTAATCACGTGAATTTATATATTTTCATGAAACTAACTAAAAATTACCAATATAATAAAGTCAATGATGTAAATATAAACAGTTTCAATAAAATTAATAGAGTAAGTGTGCAAACTTCCTTTTTATTGAAAACTCACTTTTCAATTTAATAAAAAAATTATTAGAAATTATAATAATGGGGTTTAATAAAGTGACAATATGTTGATATAATGAAGTTAGTTATTAAGTAGACAAAATTTTTCAACATATATGATGTGTAAAATTTTATACCCTTCGCACAGGTTCTAAGGAAATCAAGTCCCCCTTCATTCCGTGCAGTCGATAGTTTCCCTAAAACATGTCCACGGCCTTTCGGTTCTATAGTCCACTGCTCGGAACCTGTTGATCGATATAGCCATCCACTTTGACCAAAGAGATTATGGTGGTTTACCATTTTATCTTGTTGTAGTGTGAATATTTCGACTCAAAAAATGACCTAGACCTTTGGAATAAAAAAATGAAGCACATGTTAGCGCTATGATGGTTGGAGTTTTAACCTCATTTTTCAAACTATACAATGAACTATTAAAATTTTATTTATTATTTTTATTGGATGAAAAGGGTAAATGTGTTTTTTTAAGCTCATATTTACGCACATGGATCTGGATATATCAATAATTTATTTGTACTCAATGTTTTCTTCGTACTTAATGATAGAGAGAAAAAATGGTGGTAGGCGTCTAAGAAAAATTACAACAAATTAATAGGAAGAACGGGTCGTATCCCTAGTTGGGATACATTAAAAGGCTTGTTAACTATTGGGGATGCTTCGGAAATTTTGATGCTCACAGTTATTTTCCAACTTTCCAATGGACTTGCATATCCTGCCGAATCGTGAGGCTTCTTCTAGCGAACAATTCAGATCATTGATGGAGGTGTCCTTGAATATTCAGTGAGGATGGAACTAATTTAAACTCTCTACCCACTCAATATTTTGAAGGTAAAAAATATTCCAATAGAATGTTATATCCCATTTAAATAGGMTATAAGAKTSTRCCTATTGTATTATRKCTAVARGGTAAACATTCAAATGTGAGAAGAAGATTTCAATTAGATTGGCATAGATTTTCTACACTAAATTCATAGGACTTAAAAGGTTTCACAATATATTCCGACATAGAATTGTAGAGGAGCTCGATACGTTATCAATGACATTCATACATTTTCAATATTGAAGGTTTCCTAATAGACTGTCAATGTTAGGGTCCTAAACTAACCTCCCTACCTCAAGCTAGCCATGAATCAATTAATTCTTGTATGCGGGAGGCCTAATTCCGAATCCTTGTTGTATCAGGACTCAAAAAATGAATTTCTTCCAAACTCTGGAACTTAATCAACATTCCAAAACCATGGAAGCCTTAGCAATGTTTCCCAAGGATGAGGATCTGCATCAGTTAAAACACATTATGGAGACTCTTGAGGCACAAAATGCATATCTTTTGAATGTGATGATCTACTTATCTAATCGTCATGACATCTCACTCAATCCTTTGTCGTTCATTCGCCATGCATGGAGTCCTCTACTGCAGCTGCTCACATTGGAGTTTTGTGTCTGTTTCCCTCTCGGGTTCCTCATGACCAACATTAGCATGCTCCATAGTCTTTACAATCCTATTTTATATTTATTTTCTTTTTTTCTTAAGGGGTCAAGGTAGTTATTTCGGTCTCAATCTTTCAAAAATTATTATTCTATTTCCATCCTCATTTCCCCTCTCGAGAAAGAATTTTTTTTTCTTATTTGGACTACGAGAGACTGACATGTTGTCTCTAGACACTGATTGAGTTCAAAAAATCTTTAAAGTCTAGCTAGTGTGCCACATAAGGATGTTGGTAGGAATGTGTGGGTGTTCTTAAGGATTTGTGTTTATGTTCCTAGGAACGTGCATGCGTTCATGTTGTGCTCACTTTTTAAGGGACTACATATGCGTTTTGTGAACATTTGCACAACACGCCTCGTGATTTTCTCTGTTTGAGTAAGTAAAGAGGATGAGTAGATAAGGAGTAGAGCCCACAATCTTTCCACTGTCTCCAACTCTACCCTGGTATGCTTGATTTTTTGTCATTTCCTATGTTATCTTTTTGTCCTCTCTTGGCTTTGTAAGAATAAAAGACATTTTTTCACGGGTTATGGATGTAAATTCCAACGGCATTGAAAACTTATTAGCTAGGTTCAGTACAAATGTTTGGATCAATCAAAATTTTGAAGAGAACAAAATAGAAAATAATTAATACACATATTTAATACTTGGCTGTAAATCTCTCAACAATTCACTAATATTTTTTAGGTTTTTTTCAATTTCATTATAATTATAACACATAGTTTTTCTTTGTTTTACACAAAATTGTGTTAATAATTTTGTTGGGGAAAAATGAAATTGTTCTCTATAATACTTTTGTCATAAGTCCAGTTATTAAATTGTCCTATACGATTGCGGAAAATTTTGTTAAAATGGAACCGAGAGACAATGAAAACTGCGTACAAGAAAGCCAAGTCGAGGAAAGCCACATCCCACTAGAACCACAAAACATAAACATAGAGATTTATGAGGGGTTGGATACTTTGAGATCACTTATGAATGATTTATGGAGGACTAGAGTAGCTAGCCGAGAGTGCCTTTCCACTTCATTCCACATCGTTGTGAGGTCCATTGCAAGTCCCCAAGGGAAATTAACTTCTATTTATGAATACAAAGGTACAATGTTTGATTTTTACAGGACTCGACTAGATAGAAACCAAGTTAGAGACTTGGGTATTTCAAAACAAGATCTGATGTTCATTTTTATTTATCCTCGATCTAGACAACAACCACTTGTCACCAAGAAAAGAATTTATATTGATTGGTGCATCCACGGACAAATTCTTCAAAATGCATGGATAGGTGGTTCATGCTATTTGATGCACCTCCCTGCAATAACAAATATGTTATGTTATATGTTTTGAGAAAATTATGGAAATAATTTCTTTCGGGTCACCATGCGAACTACTTTAACATTGGTCACTTCCAGGGGGATGGCTGGGGGTCCACAAAATACCATGGAATTCTTTGTTATCTTTCTCGAGGATGAGGATTTTCATAAGTTAAAACACAGAATGGAGACTCTTCAGTCACCATATGCATATTTTTTTAATGTGGTGATATGGTTATCTCAATGTCATGGTGGCTCACTCCATCCTTTGTCTCACATTGGCCATAGGTGGAGTCCTCTATTGAAGCCACCCACATGGGTTTTTCGGGCCCATCTCCTTCTCAGGTTCCTCCTGACCAACATTAGCATGCTTCATGATATCTCACTCAATCCTTTGTCGTTCATTCGCCATTCGTGGAGTCCTCTACTGCAGTTGCTCACATTGGAGTTTTGGGTCTGTCTCCTCAGTTTCCTCATGGCCAACATTAGCATGCTCCATAGCCTTTACAATCCGATTTTATATTTATTTTCTTTCTTTCTTAAGGGGTCAAGGTAGTTATTTCAGTCTTAATATTTCACAAATTATTATTCTATATCCATCCTCATTTACGCTCTCGGGAAATAATTTAATTTTTTCTTATTTGGACTACAGGAGACTGACATGTTGTCTCTAGACACTGATTGAGTTCAAAAAATCTTTAAAGTCTACCTAGTGTGCCACATAAGGATGTTGGTAGGATTGTCTGGGTGTTCTTAAGGATGTGTGTTTATCTTCCTAGGAACGTGCATGCGTTCATGTTGTGCTCACTTTTTAAGGGAATACATATGCGTTTTGTGACCATTTGCACACCACGCCTCGTGATTTTCTCTGTTTAGGTAAGTAAAGAGGAGGAGTAGATACGGAGTAAATCCCACAATCTTTCCACTGTCTCCAACTCTACCCTGGTATGCTTGATTTTTTCTCATTTCTTTTGTTATCTTTATGTCCTCTCTTGGCTTTGTAAGAATAAAAAACATTTTTTCATGGGTTATGGATGTAAATTCCAATGGCATTGAAAACTTATTAGCTAGGTTCAGTAAAAATGTGTGGATCAATCACAATTTTGAAGAGAACACAATAGAAAATAATTAATACACATATTTAATACTTGGATGTAAATCTCTCAACAATTCACTAATATTTTTTAGGTTTTTCTCAAGTTCATTATAAATATATCACATAGTTTTTCTTTGTTTTACACAAAATTGTGTTAATAATTTTGTTGGGGCAAAATGAAATTGTTGTCTGTAATACCTTTGTCATAAGTCCAGTTATTAAATTGTCCTATACAATTTCGGAAAATATTATTAAAATGGAACCGAGAGACAATGAAAATTGCGTACAAGAAAACCAAGTCGAGGAAAGCCACATCCCACTAGAACCACAAAACATAAACATAGAGATTTATGAGGGGTTGGATACTTTGAGATCACTTATGAATGATTTATTGAGGACTAGAGTAGCTAGACGAGAGTCCTTTTCCACTTCATTCCACATCGTTGTGAGGTCCATTGCAAGTCCCCAAGGGAAATTAACTTCTATTTATGCATACAAAGCTAGAATGTTTGATTTTTACAGGACTCCACTATATAGAAACGAAGTTAGAGACTTGGGTATTTTAAAACAAGATCTGATGTTCATTTTTATTTATCCTTGATCTAGACAACAACCACTTGTCACCAAGAAAGGAATTTATATTGATTGGTGCATCCATGCACAAATTCTTCAAAATGCATGTATAGGTGGTTCATGGTATTTGATGCACCTCCCTGCAATAACAAATATGTTCTGTTATATGTTTTGAGAAAATTATGGGAATAATTTCTTTCGGGTCACCATGTGAACTACTTTAACATTGGTCACTTCCAGGGGGATGGTTGAGGGTCCACAAAATACCATGGAATCCTTGGTTATGTTTCCCGAGGATGAGGATTTTCATAAGTTAAAACATAGAATGGAGACTCTTCGGTCACCAAATGCATATTTTTTTAATGTAGTGATATGGTTATCTCAATGTCATGGTGGCTCACTCCATCATTTGTCTCACATTGGGCATGGGTGGAGTCCTCTATTGAAGCCACCCACATGGGTGTTTCGGGCCCATCTCCTTCTCAGGTTCCTCATGACCAACATTATCACGCTTCATAGTCTTTACATCCCTATTTTATATTTATTTGTTTCTATTTTAAGGGGTATTTGTAGTTATTTCGGTCTTCCTTTATCAGGAATTATTAATCTATATCCATCCTTTTTTCCCCTGTGGGGCATGATTTTTTTTTTCTTATTTGGATTACATAAGACTGTCATGGTCTCTCTAGAAACTGAGTGAGTTCAGACCCTCATGTACATCTTGTTTATATTAATCCTTTTAATCTAATAAAATTTGTATTATAAATTATAATGATGCAGATTAATAGATTGACAATTTGGATATAATGGAGTAAGTTATTAAGTGGACAGACTCAACTTTTTTGGTATTTGTTTTTGGAAATATCCTCTCTTATCTATGGGATTTTCAAAATTTGGATGACCTAATTCATATTTAAATGGTATAAAAATCCTAAGCAGGGGTGATTTTAAGAAGCCCCCCTAAATTTATATGTATAATAAATGGGCGAATCCCCATGATACATAGGAAAAATTGAAGGCTATTTTATCAATAATATAAAATGTATATATAATTTTTTGGTGAATCTTTT
>JZKD02S2166979.1:16942-27554 GCA_000966675.3 Picea glauca | reverse complement strand
GAAAGACTCCTCCACACCATTCTAGTCTCATCCCATCTCCATCTAGTGCTTCATAAGGGGCAGGACCATCAGTTTGAGGGATTTTCTGGAGGGTTATCATCATTCTACATTTGTCGGCAGATTGGGACATCTTGGAGCCATAGGGGATGTCCTGTAATTCAGTAAAACTTAGATATAGGGAGATCTTCTTGAGATCTGAGTCCAAAACTTCTCCCACGGGATTCTCATAGCCCGATCTATATTCTTGGAGAGTTTCAGATCATTTGGAGGCCTCCTTCATCAGGGCCGAACCAGCTAGGGTTTCAGTCATCCAGTGGGGCACCCCATTCAGTGGGAAATTCAGATCTACGGAGATTAAGAGGGATCTTGGAGATTCAGGTACCTGGGTTATTCTTACCATCGCCCGATCTATATTCTTGGAGAGTTTCATAGAATTCGGAGGCCTCCTTCATCGGGGCTGAACTAGCTAGGGTTTCAGTCATCCAGTGGGGCACCCCATTCAGTGGGAAATTCAGATCTACGGAGATTGAGAGGGATCTTGGAGATTCTGGCACCTGGGTTATTCTTACCATCATCCAATCTATCAATTGGCATATTTCTTAGGGTGATTGGAAACTTTTGGTAGCATGGCCAAGTTATTGAGGGTTTTAGCCTTCTATTGGAGCGTGGCATTCTTCAGCTGGAGAGTTTGGCATTCTGATCTACTTGTATTGATATTCATTTCTTATTCAGCCTTTGGAGGCATTGTTTTGTATTAGCGGGAGCATTTTGTAGCAGCTCATATCTATTGTTTGTATGGCCATCTGAGGTTTATGCCAGATCAGTCATCTATTGTATTGACCTTACATTGCTCATAATAAAAAGGTCAGATCTTTGTTTGTGCTTCTACATCTTGAATATATTGTGATCTCCATGTGTTGATGAATCTTGTATGCACTTAATAACTCAATAAATTAGTAGTAGTTAGTGATTCCAAGAAAGAATTTGGCTTGGGATCATTACACGAAGCACACACAAAGTATATGCAAGATTGAAGCAGGACTAATCTAATCTAATGTTTAAGCTATGACTGAAATTGAATCATTAATCTAATGCAAGAAATTGAAACGCACGACTGAAATGAAGTTGCATAAATGAAATTAATCTAGGAATGAGAAATTGCGTAAAATGAAATTAATCTAGGAATGGGAAATTCCGTAAATGAAATTAATCTAGGAATGGGAAATTGTGTAAATGAAATTAATCTAGGAATGAGAAATTGTGGAAATGAAATTAATCTAGGAATGGAGAACTACATGAAGGAAAAGAAAATACAGCATGTGAAGAGTTGAATGACACAACAACATATGTGAGCTCACGCCAATGAAGCAATCTTACATTACAATAATCCAATCAATATTCATCACAGAATAATGAAAGCATGGAAACCAAAACTATGAATCAAAGCTAAGAATCCCTTTCTCTTTCAAATCCTAAGGACTACTCAATGGCTATCAAATTATTACTCACTGACTACTACCCCCTCATGAAGAGAGAGCACTCTCTTTTATTCATGAGAGTCTTGAATATAAGATAACCATTTCATAATTACAAATCCACTATTCTCTCAACTATTTTCCCATTATTACAAGATATGATCCCTTCAAATCCTCACACATATCTCTTATACATCTTGTATAAGATATTCCAACCAAATCTCCATGATATTCTCCTTGGAATAGGGTTGAATTATCTCCTCAAATCTTGAAATGGTGGAGGAAGTATTCGAGAAGTCTTTTTGAATTAATTCTTCACATATTCCTACACATTACAAAGCTCACACATTTTTGAGATATATATGAAAACAAGTCGATTTTCTAATATTTAATCACAAATTCTCTTTTAATACTAAAATGAATAAAGTGGAGAATAATAAGGTGAAACCCAAGTATATTTATGAAATGATATCGTGAAAGGTTAATGGGGCGATGAAATGTGAAGAATAATGAAGGGAAAGGTGGATGAAAATAGGACATTTCTGAGCCCCAACATACCCCCTAACGTAACTTGTTGCATGTCCTCATGCAACCATGCATGGGTCTTCTCAAGAAACTTTGGCATCTGAATGTTGGCTTTGAGTGATGATAATGAATGTTTCCAGGATGGGGTTTACATGAGTAACAATTGTCATTTTCTTATGGTTGGTTCTTGTGTGACAACCATGAATATAAATAATGTTGGTTCTTGTGTTAACAACATTCATTTCGTTATTTTTTCTCTTGTTGTTATGATAATAATTTACCCATATTCTTACTGGAAAAAATATATCCTATCAATGTGCATAAGGAAACATCACTGAGTATAAGAAAGCCTCTTTTTTTATATTTGTGAATCATGCCAATATGTATATCAGTTCTTATGAAGCAAAGTGCAATAGAGTATCGTTGGAAAAGAAATGTTGGTAAATGGTACATGAGACGAAAAATGGAATGATGGTAGTGGAAAAGTGGAGTGATGATAGAGAATAAATTCCCCTACCCCCCAACTGAACTGGTTTCATGTCCACATGCAACGTGGCATAAGTCATAGAAGTGAAAAGGAAAGGGAACTTGGTGAGGGAATTTTCCAAATTATTCATTGCTAGAAGTTGAGGAATTACATGATTAAAGTTTAGAAAATAACATACCTCCACTTACCCAAAATGTTGATGAAATATGCAATAAGAATATGGTTGATGCAGTGGCTGGAGCATGTAAGATGTCACTGTTGCAAGATCATGTGAAAATTGACTATTGTTGTAGCTACGACTGTTGTGACTATTGGATTAGAGAATGTGAAGTGGAGGAATATGAACTACTGCTGAATGAATCATGGAAAAGAGGAAGTATGAAAGTGGAACTATAGTACTCTCAGATAGCTAGAAAATACTGTTGCAACTACTGATGGAGTCATGAAAGGTGTATAGTCTTCACCTGCTGCTAAACCTGATGGTACAATTATAATCATGCAAATGAATATGTCGATGTCAAGCATGAAGACAAGTCATTGGATTATGGACCATTGATGAATGTCATTAACCAATGCGAGGAAACTCACCATTGATGTCAATGAGTGCCAAGGTACCCGAGTACATCTTGCGAAGTGCGAATGGATGAGATTATGTCAAGCCACTTGC
The DNA here is from genome assembly GCA_000966675.3 of Picea glauca. Taxonomy (NCBI): domain Eukaryota; kingdom Viridiplantae; phylum Streptophyta; class Pinopsida; order Pinales; family Pinaceae; genus Picea; species Picea glauca. Next base: position 24,400 of record JZKD02S2166979.1, on the reverse strand, counting down.
AAGATCTGACAATCAAGGGACATTGATGTATTCCCATGATTGTCAATGAGAGAACTTGTCATTAAGGCATGCAAGCCTTTAGGTACTCAAAATGAACTCTAATCTATATCCCAGATAAGGTGTTAAGGTCGATGGGGCAAGATTTGTTGAAATGTGGGCCTTAAGGAATTCCACATCAGTCAACGCGAGTTTGATAAAAATATTGGTAGGACTGTAGGAAATATCTCAATAGTAACAGTGTTTATGGAAAGGCAATGTAGTCATGGAAAGGGAGCTGGATAGTTTTATTGACAAGGAAAACTGAACTGAAAAAGATAAAGAGATGTATGCGACTCAGAAAGATAGGCGTGTGCAAAGTCATGAAGGATAATTCAATGGAAGATGGACTTCAACACTGGGATGACCAATCTTCTTTAAAGGAGAAATGGGGGTAAACATTTATGACGCAAATGGGTTGATGAAATTTTTATGTCTAACAACAAACGTCATGATGTTTATGATGAGTAACAACTCCTTCAAGCAGTCAACAAAGCATGATTTTTTCGGAAAATCTTCTATGATTCTTGAAAGTCACTTCTGCAAGAAATTTGATCATCTTTGAACCTGTAAACTGTTAGCACTAATCTGCAGAAAATAGTGTGAGAATATCGAAAACATAAAGTGCAGAAATTAATACTAATGCTATCAACCAAATGAAAAAATGAAATGTGTTTTTACCAGTTGCTAATAGTTCTTTTTTGACAATCTTCTTCGTGAATACCTGGTGAAGTGACTTCACAATAATTTTAGCATAACAAGACAAAATCATGATTCCAACGATGTTTTCAGGAAATGTGAAAATCCAATTGCAAGTTTTTATTTTTAGAATATTTGATTTGTTTTCAATTTGTTTATTGGTAGTATCACTTGTATGCAATTGTACAGGGATCCAAATGTTCTCTTTGTGGACACTTGCACTTAAATAGTTTATGTAAACACTTTTAACATCACGATCTGAGTTTATACCACTACATGTTCGACCACATACAACACGAAGTAAAACTAGAACAAATAACAAGAAATTCTTTATCCATACATTTTTCATTTTCATAATAATTTTTTCTTTGTATGCTTTTATTTATTTATTTAGTTTTTATTGTTTTTCTTAATAAAACAGATGAAATATTTTTTATGGTTTCAGAGTTTTTATTTATTTATTTATTTTGTTTTACATATCAAAGGAAAATGCAAAAAATAGAAATGATACTAACGAAAAAAAATGGAAAACAAAGCACCCAAAATTAAAATCGTCCTTCTCTCATGCAATCAACATTATAGGCGTATAATTTTCATTCTCAAGGATGCTAAAACCAGGGATGACTCCAACAATAGCTAAGTTCCAACAAAACGCATAACTAACAAATCATTGCCAAATCATTAAATCACTGAAAACACAACATAAAGAGTGGCGTGGATGGGGTTTGACCCCATAACCTTCACCCATAAAATCGGATCTCCCATCCAAGTTCTATTATTGTGATATGAATTGCATTCGAAAATTTTTATTATTGTTTTTGTTGTAGGTTGCTACAGAGGTGTATTTGCAGGGTGTAACAACGAACGTCAAATGCGATTTTCTCACAAACGACGAACTGGGTTGAGCTGAAATTTTGTAGGCAGATTCCTATGGTCCAAATACATTTGCACGCAAAAACTCAGAGCCATCCAATGCATGGATCTCGAGATATTAGAGAAATGGATGGAAGTGATGATGTTGATTTTCTTGAAAATCATGTACTGGGTTGGGTTGAAATTCACAGGGTTTGTTCATCAAAATATTATACACTTCATGTCCAAAAATCACGAGAACCCAGTGCTCTGTTTGTGAGATATCTTCAATTTAATTTCTGCATTTTGTATTTTTTTTTTTCTGTTTATATATTTTTTAAATACAATTAGAAATTTAATTAGCATTTGAGACAAATCAAGTTGAATAAAGTTCTCTAGAAAATGGAGACAAATTAATTTTGAAAATTGAAGACAAAAATTGATTTAAACATTTTGTTCAGATCTTCAACAATACCAAAACATTCCTCAAAACATCTCATGATCATTCCTTTAATCTCTACTTTTTGATCTTCCAGATTGCAACAAGGCGCAGGAAGAGAGTACACTTATTTAAAACAAAAACAAAAACTAGAAAACAAAATCATGGTTTGACAAATGCATCGAGTACCTTTATGAGGTTGATGAATGAAGTCCAAAAGGAGTTCATTGGAAAATTTGTCATCGTGTATCTGGATGACATATTGGTTTTCAACAAGACAAAGGTTGAGCATTTGAAGCATTTGGCTATTGTGATGAAGAGGTTACAGCAGGAGAAGTTGTTGATAAACATGAAGAAGTCCTCATTCATGAAGACAGAACTCATTTATTTGGGATTTGTTATATCTTCAAATGAGTTGAGGATGGATCCAGATAAGGTGGAGGTAATCGAGAATTGGCCATCACTGAGGAATGTGTTTGAAGTGAGGAGTTTTCATGGACTGGCTAGTTTCTACCGAAAGTTCATCAGAAATTTCAGTGGAATTAGTGCAGCAATGATGGATACAGTGAAGAAAAGACATAAATATTTTCATTGGACGGAAGAAGCTGAGAAGAGTTTCAATATATTGAAACGAAAGATTACAAGGCAACCGGTTTTGGTGTTGCCAGATTTTCAAAAGACATTTCAGGTGAAATGTGATGCAAGCGGGTTTTCCATGGGAGCGGTCTTGAGCTAGGAGGACAGGTCGATTGCATATTTCAGCGAGAAGTTGAATGAGGCAAAGGAGAAGTACTCCACATATGATAAAGAATTTTATGCTATCATACAGGCACTAAAGAAGTGGATGCACTATTTGATTCCAAAAGAATTTGTTTTATACAGTGATAACCATGCATTACAATTTGTGACTCAACAGGAAAAGTTGAATCAGAGGCATGCTAAGTGGGTTGAATACATGCAAAATTTCACTTTTGTAATAAAGCATATTTCTGGTACTGCTAACAAAGTTGTTGATGCTTTGAGCAGGAAATGTTTGTTGTTGCAGGAGTTCAAAGTCAAGACGTTAGGCTTTGATGATCTTAAGGACATGTATGCAGATGATTCAGACTTTAAGGAAGCTTATGAAGTAGTTGGGAATCCAGTTCTCAAAGACAGAAGCCAGTGGATAGAGTATGTGATCTAGGAAGGGTTGTTGTTCAAAGGCAATCAACTGTGTATCCCGAATTGCTCCATGAGGGAGAATTTGTTGAAAGAGAAACACAGTGGAGGATTGGCCAGACACTTTGGCCATGATAAGAAATTTGCAAAGCTGAGTGAGTCATACTTTTGGCCAGGGATGTGGTCAAAAGTCAAGAATTTTTTTGACAAATGCAGAATTTGCCAGCATTCAAAGGGAAGGAAGCAGAATGCAGAATTTTATCAGCCATTGCCCATACCAGACAAGTCGTGGGATGAAATTAGCATGGATTTTATATTGGGGATGCCAAGGACCCAAAGAGGGGTTGATTCCATCTTTGTGGTAGTGGATAGGTTTTCTAAGATGGCACATTTCATTCCATGCCAGAAGACCAGTGATGCGACTCACATTGCAAATGTTTTTTTCAAAGAGATTGTTCGACTCCATGGATTGCCGAAAAGCATAGTTTCGGACAGAGACACAAAATTCATAGGGAATTTCTGGAGAACATTGTGGAAGAAACTGGGAACTAATTTGATGTTTAGTTCTACTTATCATCCTCAGATGGATGGAAAAACAGAGGTGGTAAATAGAAGTCTGGGAGATTTATTAAGAAGCTTGGTGATAGAGCACCATAGCAGCTGGGATAGCATATTACCGCAAGCAGAGTTTGCTTACAATGACTCAGTAAATTGGAGCACCGAGAAAAGTCCATTCCAGATTGTATATGGAATGCAGCCAAGAGGAGTTTATGAACTAAGGGATTCAGAACAGACTGATACTAGCAGTGCTAGTACAGGAAAATTCGTTGAAGCGATGAAGGTACTTCACAGCCAGGTGAAGGAGCGACTATTGAAGTCAAGTCAGGAGTACAAGCGCAGAGAAGATCGGCATAGAAGACAACTTCATTTTGAAGTTGGTGATCGGGTTCTGGCGCATTTGAGGAAAGAAAGGTTTCCGAGAGGAACATACAACAAGTTGAAGATGAAGAAAATTGGGCCACGCAAGGTCTTGAAGAAGATGGGACAAAATGCTTATGAAATTGAGTTACCATATGAAATTGGAATATCTCTGATATTTAATGTTTCAGATTTATATCCATGTAAAGCTGATGAAGTAGGAGCAGAAGGAGATGATCAACCAGAGATCCAGTGGCAGAAGCAGATGCTAGTTGCATAGAAGCCACAGATGGAGCAGATACTGAATAAAAGAGTGGGTAAGAAAACCAGGAGGAAAGAATATTTTGAATATTTGGTTAAGTGGAAGGGTCATCCAGTTGAAGATGCCAGCTGGGAGAATGAAGAAGAAATTCTGAAGTATGGACATACCGTGCAGGAGCTCATGGACAGGAGCCCATGCAAATTTTCAAGCGAGGGAGTATGATGCAGGAGCATCCCTCATGACAAGCAAAACCAACGTGGAAGCAGAAGCCAGTTGGAAGACGTACTGCGCAAGTTTTTGAATTTTTAAATTTTCCCCTTGAAGTTGATGCGCTAAACATAAATGAGATCATTTAATTTAGGCACCTTGGTAGGAATGTAATCAGACCTCAAGCCATACACTCTCGTCTGAGATAGACAGAGGCATTTATAGTAGTAGTTGTAGGTAGATAGAATTGAATTCTTAGATTAGACAGTTTTAGAGTGTAGGAGGGAAACCAGATATAGACACCCTCATTTGTATCATTGTAATATTATTAACGAGAAGAAGAAGAATCTAGAGCATAGGAGAATAGCAGAGAATTGTAGAAGAACACCCTTGTACAGACCTTGAATTAATAGAAGAAGTTGATTCAGATTCATGGTTGTTGTGTTATTCTATGTGTATGTGTGTTGAATGCTCTGCTTATGAATATTACTTCCTGTTATGCATTTGTTATTATGTTGTGTGTATGATTTCATGTGTTAAGATTGAAATCTGAAAGGAAGTGAGATGAGTTCCAATTGTTTCTCTACTTGAGCAAGGATTCCTGCAAGGAGTGCAGTTGAAGTCGTCCGCAAGGAGTGCATTAACAGAAGGCTCAGAGAGTTAACTCTTGTTCTCATACCACCAAGAGTGAGATTGGGTTACACTAGCCGTGCAAGGAGTGCGCAGGCTAAGGGGAGTCTCAGTCGTGACACTGAGCAGAAGTATTGAAGGACTGCTACTACGGGCATACGCAGATTCAAAAGATCGCAACACTTAGAGGTGTTCGATACTTGCCGCAAGGAGTGTGTGCAAAGAACCTCATTGAGGTTGAAGTAATTTAGCAAAGCTCGGGAAGGATAGGCCTCTGAGTTGCTGAAGATCAGCGTAGATAAGTGGGACTTGAAGTCTGGAAGAAGCATCGCAGGTTGGAGAAAAGGTGAAGGAATCTCGGGGAGAGATACCCTTTTCATTTCGTGGACTATATACAAGGAAGAACAGACAATCGAAATCTTCCGAAGAGATTTCACGAAGTTTTGAGGATTGTTAGATCTCGCAGAGGTGCAAGGAGGTTACGGCGGGAAGATTTTGAAGAGTTTGAAGCTCAGGAGAGGCAGAGTCGTCGATTCAAAATCACGGGAGCCGTTGGATTATTCACAAGATCGCCTATCGGGACCTCGTGAGAAAAGCGCCCAAGGTGTGGCAGCAAAAGTCACGAAGTGGAGAAGTGGCGAGGAGATCAGAGCCGTCCATCTAAGTAGGATAGGTGGCAGAGATCGGTGATCTTGCGAACTCGGGATCTTGCAGGGTGAACGCCCAAGTATTTGGTGTTAAAAGTCATGAGACGCGAGGTCATGAAGTAGCGAAGTGGTGAGAGGCTGTGAGCCATCCATCTGGAGAGGACAGGTGTCAGAGATCGAGAGATCTCGCAAACTCGGGAATTCCCAGGGAGAGAGCCCAAGCATTGGGTATTCAAAGTCGCGAGGATGCGAGGCGAAAGAGAAGGACAGTCGTTGGATACGGATCGAAGGAGGACCATTGGATCTGCGCGTGGGATCGTGTCTCGGGACCTCGTAAGAAAAGGTTCGAGAATTTGGGCATGGGGATCGCGATATTGCGAGAGGCGATACCCTGACAGCTGGAGAGCAGTGTGGGCCATAGCGGAGCGCGAGTGGAATACAGGTTGCACGAATCCCTCGGGATCTCGCCGCGAGAAGTCCCGAGGTATTGGCATTAGGATTCGCGAGTCGCGAAGTGCTGAGGTTCGTGTCGACGCTTGGAAAAGCATCAGGTGGGGCCCGCGTGGTCGAAGGGTGGACACGCGTTGGCTGGAGATAGAGTCAGCATTATGTTGAATTCTCACACCTCAGGGATTCGCGGAATAGGAGGGTGAAAACTCGACGGTTCAACTGGTGAGGTCGCGAGGTCACGAGTAGTGAAATACCTCAGGGAAAAGTCAGCGAGTTGACTGACCATCAGGTCTCGGCGATCCGAGAACCCAGTGTTCAACCTTTGAACTCGTGAAGTCACAAGTTTCGATCCTCCAAAAGTAAAGAAGGAAGGATCGCGCCGAAAAGAACTGTGGGTGCAGATTTCCCGATAGGGAAATAGAAGAACCTTGGAGTTCTTCGGGCCGGAAGAAGAAGGTCCTGCGAGAGCGGACGTGCCCGTGGTTGGCGCGCCTGCATCAATCCTCTTTACTGCTAATACAAGTGATTCCTTTGGTGCTGGTTGAAATCGTGCCACCTATCCAACTGCTTGCATTACATCTGGTCTGGATGCTATCACATATAGTAGGTTGCCAATTATTGACCTAAATTGCCTTTGATCTGTAGACATTGAATCAACATCTTTGCTTAACGTACAATTGGTTTGCATAAAAGTGATAATTGGTTTGCAATCTTCCATTCCGAACCTCTTTAGCATTTCTCTGATATACTTGGTTTGAGAAATAAAAATTCCTTGGTTTCTTTGACGTATCTGAAGTCCCAGAAAGAAGGATAGTTCTCCAAGTAATGACAATTCAAAGTCATTCTGCATGTCTTTTGCAAATTTATGGCTTAACCTGTCATCGTCACTACCAAAAATAATATCATCATCATAAACTTCAATTAATAAAATATTACCTTGACTTACCTTGATGTAGAGGTTGTTGTCTAAACTTCCTTTTCTGAACTCTGCATGCTGCAGATACTTATCCAGTCTGGAGTACCATGCTCTAGGAGCCTGTTTTAAACCATACAAGACCTTCTTTAATTTACACACATAGTCTGTGTTCTTTGACAACTAAAATCCTTCTGGTTGTTCAATGTAGACTTCTTCTTCAAGTTCCCCATTTAGAAAAGTTGAT
>JZKD02S2166968.1:12686-22817 GCA_000966675.3 Picea glauca | reverse complement strand
TGGATTTTGGAAGACATTGGTTCTTGCTCCATGAGGTACAAGACATTTATTATGGCGAGTGTCATTTCAATATTTGAGGCATTTCACTTTGTTACATCTATTACTACTTTTGATTATGTAACGTTTTCTTGGAAATTATGCTCTTTTCCATGTTTTACTTTGGTGGTTGACAATGTGCCCTAGAAAGTGGGTCACCCTTAGGGATAGGTTTTCTACTGAGAGGTCCTCTTGAAAATTCATCGTGCCATTCCCGACCATACTTGTCACTTTCCACACTGCATCCCCTCATCTGCTTATGTTTTTGGATTTTCGGGTGCACTGACCCAAGAAGGGGTTGTCCCTCATTTTATGGGAAGAAGGGGAGGAAGGCCCAAAGGCTTATAGATGGAAAAATATTAATTCCAATAATTAAATTTTTAGATTCTCACCCAGGGATCTTGAGGACAATGAAATGTATCTCATAAGAAATTGATGGGACCCATAAAAAATAACTAGTACAAAATTCCAACCAGGGTGGAGCATGTGTGGGCACTATTTTTAATGCTTAGATAGAATCCCCACACATGATTTCAACTTGGGGAAGCATAATGTGACTAGGGTAGAGTCAAGGTGTGAACAATTTTTCATTCTTAGGTAGAAGCCCCACCTTGGCTTCAACCTGGAAACATCTTAAAAGAATAAAAGGAAATAAATGGGCTTGGAAAAATGTTGTGTTAAAATCAAAGGTGCAACACACCCTCTACAAAGGAACCCATAGATGATACACTAGAATCCTTTTTATGTCATGAACCCCATGCCCAAAAGTTCCCCCCCAATCCATGGCACCTCATCCACATGACTTAGAAAGAGTTCCCCTTGGGAAACACCCCTAAACTTGAGGAACAATTCACCAAATAGGTCGTTTTATCAACCCTCCCATACCTAAACTTGGAAAATTGCATAGGGTCTTTGAGCATTTTTTTATTTTTATGAGGTGGTTTGGATGTACATGCTTAGATGAATCTTTTATTGATTCAATTTACTCATCATGATGGATTTGACTTGATATCCTTGGAGAGTGTATCCATTTGTCTTTGTAGGACCTATCATCTCATTCATCTCACTTTTCCTATCATTCCCCCTAGGGCCACCTAGGATTTCCTGATCCAGGATGATCTCAGTGGCCACCCACCTATTCCAACTGGCTCAAAATAGTTTTTTGGCAATTACTATTTTTAGCAGTTTTTCAGGTCCCAAACTTTTGGGGCCATTTTGAGGGCCTAAACAATGTTTTTTCATGATCAAGAACCTAAATGGTATTCAAAGGATTCGATTGAGCCCCCTAAATGAAACTTCTCATAAATATCTTTCCAATGAGCTATCATGTGCCCCAAAAGAAGATCGTATGCAAAAGTTACGACCCTGGGAAGTTGATAGACTTACTTACCCCAACGGGGCCCACATGAATTTTGGTGCTTCATCTCCTAGGGTTAGGTTTTTTGATGTCTAGGGTTTTGGAATTCATGTTTATTGTAAAAATTCCTTCAGAGATGCATTATACTGATCTTGCAAATGAGCATAGCCATCATATCTCTTCTCAAAGATAAGCTGCAACCATTCTCGCAAGCTTGTTTTCAGTGTGCATTTTACAGTTTCAACATATTTATTATTTAATAGAAGTCATGTTTTATTGTATATCTATTATTATTCACTATGTTTCTGTGTTAATATTATAATTATGTGTTTTCATTTTGTTTCGCTCATAAATCCAGATCAATGGTATCAAAGTGGTCTGCTCCTTGGCGTGTTTTAGTGCATGTCCCCAATGTTGATGATTACAGTTGCGTGAGACATCCTCTAGGACACAAAATGAGTGAGTCGGCCTGAGAGCGAGCCCATGATTTGTGTGTTCCCATGAGATGGGTGTGTTTTCCCTCTTTGAGACGGAGACAGAACATTGTGTATACCCCTGTGTAAGGTGAGAAAACCCATGAGTTGGGTGTTCCCATGAGATGGGTGTGTGGTTCCTCTCTGAGACATAGATCGAATGTTGTGCCCCTGTGTGAGGTGATGAATCCCATGAACTGGGTGTGTTCTTCCTCTCTGAGACGTAGATGGAATGTTGTGTTCCCTTGTGTAGGGAATCCCATGAGCTGGGTGTGTGGTTCCTCTCTGAGACAAAGATGGAATGTTGTGTGACCCTGTGCAGGGAAGCCCATGAGTTGGGTGTATCGTTCTGAAACAAAGATGAAATGATGTATTGGCCTCCTCTATGAAGAGAGTTGAGATGATGTGATACTCCAGATGGTTCTCCTGTGAGATGTAGTGAGATAGAGATGTGGAAATCCCTGTGGCTGAGCACAGATGGATGTACCCCTAGTGGCTGAGCACTAGTGGGTGTATGAGATCCCTTGTTATATTGTACAAGATTCAGACTTACGTGTAACCCTATTTGTGATGTAAAGGGTACAGGTCAACCCCACCATAAAGTGAAAGATAATTAATGTAAAAGATAATATGGTAAATATTAATTATATTACAAGTTATTAAGTTCGACCTTGTTGTGCCAATAGACACTACTATTAACAGGCTCAGTCTAATATAAGTAAAGGTAAATTCCCCATTGAGGAAATATATCAGAAGTATGAGTTTGGAAATTTCAACAATCACTTGTTCTTGGAAAAAGTGTGCACCTCTCTTGGGCGCTAGTCTTCTAGGGTTTGTGAAGCACCCTTTTGTGTGCTAGGTTTTATGGTGGTGGAGGTATTTCTCTTGAATAATATAGCAGAGGATTGGCTGGGTTTTCTTCCCTTGTTGAGAAGGGTTTCCCAGGATACTTCTTGTGTACTTGTGCATGGTGTTTCTTCTTGTGATCTTGTTTGCTACAACAAATTATTAATGGTTCAAGTAAAATGCTAAAATGGAATGAACTTCATGCTTGAGCCTAGATTATTGAAAAATAAACATGGTGTCACAAATTAGGTCTTGAAGAACCCATTGAACAAGCATTAAAGCAGTCGTCGTCTCTTTTCTACAAATCCATACGACCCTCTAGGGTTTCTGCAAAATCCATATGACCCTCTCTTGTTTGTCCTTTTCACCACTTTACATTTGGATTTTGGGGCTGAAATTTGGATAGGGGTACATGGATTCCCTCAGTGCACCTCCAGAGACTCAAAGTGAAATTCTGAGGATTTTGGATTTTTGGCCCTAGTGTATCGCAATTTTATGCAGAATTCTGATTTTAGGGTTCCTGTAGCTCATTGAAGGAGCATTTCATCTCAATAGTATTCCTATGACACTCTCAAAGATTATTGTTGGCAGTCATAAGCCCAAAAAAACCTAAGGTTTCTATTCCAACCTAGCCATTAGGTTTTCTAAGTTCGATTGGCGAGAGTTTGTGAAGAAATCTGAAAATATGAAGAACGTAACCTTAGTGGAAGATAGGCTTGATGGATCAAACGACTTTAGCTATTGGAAGTCAAGGCTTCAGACCACCCTTGACAAATATGATCTTTTGAGTGTGATACAAAATACTTTACTAGAGATGGCTACTGATGAAGAGAAGGAAATAAGAAGGGATGAGATGTCAAGGTAAGGAAAATAATCATCTACTCAGTAAGAGATCATCTCCTACCCCGTATTGACTACCTGAAGAAATATTATGAAATGTATGAAGCATTGAAGGATATGTTTGAGAGTGAAAACACCCTCAAATCCCTTACCTTAAAAGGCCATCTTCAAAGCACCAAGATGACAAAAGGTGACATAGTTGTTACCTTCTTTCTGAAGATATCAGAGATCAATGATCAGCTAGGTGCCATTGGAGAAGACTTATTTGACAGAGAACTTGTATTGTCCACTCTCAACAATCTTCCAAAACACTGAGAACCTTTTCTTCAAAGCATTAGTGGAAGGAAAAAATTACCCACTTTTGATCATCTGTGGACAGATTGTACCCAAGAAGAACTTAGAATTAGAAATAGAGGAGTAGAAGACTCCCCTGATGACAACCATGCTCTTGCACTTCATACAAATAAAGGATGAAGATTCAAAAGAAACTTTAGACAAACATTCAGAGATGAGAAGACCCCATCAGCTTCAAGTCATAATCGGAGAAAATATATTTCAGAGATCCAATATACTTCCACCAATGACATTGACCCACTCACCTAAAAAGGATGATGATAAGAGAGATGAGAATTACTTCCTCTAAACCAAATACAAAATTGAGTATGACTGTAGACCCATGTAAATTATTGGATTTAATCATTAAACTTATAGTTGATTGCATTATTAATAAGTGAAGGGTATTATCTCTAGTGTGGGAGCCCTCATGACTTGGACCATTATCCCTGGTACGAGAGTCCAAACTCTTATTGATTGATTATTATGCTAGAAGTCATAAAAAACTGAAGAGTCAGTAGAGCACCTGACAAGACATAAAATATCTAGCAAACAAGTAAAAGAAGATATCTATCCTTTAGATTTCAGAGGGAGTTACTTGACTCAGATGGAGTCAAACAAATTGAGAAGAAGGAAGAGACATTAACTTCTCCCCTTCAACAGTTCAAAAGGAGACAGTTATTGATCCAGTTGCTCCAGTTGATATTCCCAGAAAGATTGTAGCAAGACATGAAAGGCATGTCTAAACTTGACAAACTCTGCAAGGGGAAAAGTAACTTACATCTGATGGAAGTGTCAAGAAATATAAAGCGAGATTTGTAGCCAGAAGATTCCCAAAAACAAAGGGAGTTGTCTACGATAAAACATTTGATCCAGTAGTCCAATACACTTCCATCCATCATCCATGAGTTGGAAACTACATCAGATGAATATAAAGACATACTTTCTCAATGGTGATATTGAGGAAGAAGTTTACATCAAATAGCCAAAAGGACTCGTAATATATGATGATAAATCTTATGTGTATAGGTTGAAGAAATCCCGGTATGAACTAAAGAAGACACCTCGTGATTGGTACAAGAAGATGGACGAATTCCTGATAATTTTGGGTCTCAACAAGAGTGTTGTTGATCCAAACTTATATTATTACATTGTTAGTGACGAGACCCTAATTTTAGTGACTTACTTAGGAAGCCTTGTTGTTGGATACAAGCAAGCTTTGATTTCTGATTTCAAGATGAAGGATCTAAGTATGATGCACTACTTCTTGAGACAAGAAGTATGACAGAGGACCAATGAGACTTTTCCTAAGTCAAGGAAAATATATAGTGGGGATATTAAAGAAGTTCAGTATGAGAGAATGAAAATCCATGTCTACACCGATGGTGATGGATTTGACGAAAAATAAATGATGATGATTCAGACGAGATTGATCCACATGTGTACCAACAGTTGATTGGATCATTGATATATCTGGTTAACACCATACCTGATATATGCTATATATTGAATGTACTTAGTCAATCCATGAATCAGCCGAGACAGACTCTTTAGATGGTAGTAAATCATGTATTGAGATATATACGAGGCACAGTTGGATATGGCTTGAGATATGCCTCCAGTGTGAACTTGAGTTTGCAAGGATATGACGATATAGATTGAGCAAATAATACAGTTGACCGGAAGAGAACATCCGGTTGTTGTTTTACCTTGGATTTTACCATGGTTTCCTGGTGGAGCAAGAAACAAAGATCTGTTGTCTTGAGTACCATAGAAGCAAAGTATATAGCATTGAGTGTGTCATTCTATGAAGCAGTGTGTCTTTGCAAGCTTCTGACAAATTTATTTGACCATGAGATGGATCCTATTATTATTCATTTTAATAACCAGTGCTGTGTGAAACTCTTTGAGAACCGTTTGTTTCATGATAGATCGAAACACGTTGAGAGAAAATATCATTATATTAGAGACATGGTGCAGAGGAAATAAGTACATGTGCAATACCTTCCTACACATGAGCATATTGTAGATATCTTCACCAAACCGCTTGCCAAAACAAAGTTCAAGTACTTTTGTGAGAGACTTGGCCTGGTGAAGATTACCTCCCTAGTTGAGAGGGAGTGTTGATGATTACAACAAAGATGAATTTCTAGTACTTCTGTGAGAGGCTTTGCTTGGTGGATAATTCCTCCCTAGCTGAGAGGGAGTATTGATGATTACAGCTCCATGAGACATCCTCCAGGACACAGACTGAGTGATTCGGCCTGAGAGAGATCCCATGAGTTCGGTGTGCCCATGAGATGGGTGTTTTGTTCCTCTCTGAGATGGATAAAGAATGTTGTGTGTACCCCTGTGTGGGGTGAGAAATCCCATGAGTTGGGTGTGCCCATGATATGGGTGTGTGGTTCCTCTTTGAGACAGATATGGAATGTTGTTCCCCTGTGTGAGGTGGTGAAGCCCATGAGTTGGGTGTGTGGTTCCTCTCTGAGATGAAGATGGAATATTGTGTGCCCATGTGTAGGGAATCCCATGAGCTAGGTGTGTGGTTCCTTTATGAGATGAAGATGGAATGTTCTGTTACCATGTGTGGGAAATACCATGAGTTAGGTGTATTTTTTCTAAGAGAGAGATGAAATGATGTATTGGCCTCCTCTGTGCAGAGATTTTAGATGATGTGATACTCCAGATGGTTCTCCTGTGAGACACAATGAGATAGAGATGTGGACATCCTTGTGGCTGAGCACAGATGGATGTGCCCCTAGTGGCTAAGAACTAGTGGGTGTATGGCATCCCTTGCTATATTGTACAAGAGTTAGACTTACCTGTAACCCTATTTGTGATGTAAAGGGTACAGGTCAGCCCCACCATAAAGTGAAAGATAATTAATGTAAAGGATAATTAATATGGTAATTATTAATTATATTATGATTTATTGAGGTCGACCTTGTTGTGCCAATAGACACTACTATTAACAGGCTTAGTCTAATATAAGTAAAGGTAAATTCCCCATTGAGGAAATATATCACAAGTGGGAGTTTGGAAATTTCAACAATCACTTGTTCTTGGAAAAAGTGTGCACCTCTCTTGGGAGCTAGTCTTATAGGGTTCGTGAAGCACCCTTTTGTGTGCTAGGTTTTATGGTGGTGGATGTATTTCTCTTGAAGAATATAACAAAGGATTGGCTGGGTTTTCTTCCCTTTTTGAGAAGGGTTTCCTAAGATACTTCTTGTGTACTTGTGCATGGTGTTTCTTCTTGTGATCTTGTTTGCTGTAACAAATTGTTTATGGTTCAAGTAAAATGCTAAAAATGGAATGAAATTCATGATTGTGCCTAGCTTATTGAAAAATCAACATTGTATCAGAGCTTAGGTCTTGAGGAACCCATTGCACAAGCATTAAAGCAGTCTTCCTCTCTTTTCTGCAATTCTGTACGACCCTCTAGGGTTTCTGCAAAATCCGTACAAACCTCTCTTGTTTGGAATTTTTAGCACTTTACACTTGGACGTTGGGGATGAAATTTGGATAGGGGTGTACAGCCTCCCTCATCGCACCTCTAGAGACTCTCAAAGTGAAATTCCAAGGATTTTGGACTTTTGGTCCTAGGGTTTCGCAATTTTTTGTAGAATTTTGATTTTAGGGTTCCTACAACTCATTGAAGGAATGTTTCAACTCAACAATATTTTTGACACTTTCAAAGATTATTGTTGGAAGTTATAATCCCAAGAAAAACTAAGGTTTCTAGTCCAACCTAGCCATTAGGTTTTCTAAGTCCAGTTGGCGAGAATTTGTGAAGAAATTTGAAAATATGAAGAACATAACCTTAGTGGAAGATAGGATTTATGGATAAAGAAACTTTAGCTGCTGGAAGTCAAGGCTTCAGATCACCCTTGAAGAAGATGATATTTTGAGTGTGATAAAAAAGACTTTACCAGAGACAACTACTGATGAAGAGAAGGAAATAAGAAGGGAATAAGACGTCAAGGCAAAGACAATAATCATCTTCTCAGTAAGAGATCATCTCCTACCTCATATTGCCAACCTGAAGACAACTTATGAAATGTATGAATCATTGAAGGATATGTTTGAGAGTGACAACACCCTTAGGGCCCTTACCTTAAAAGGTCGGCTTCATAGTACCAAGATGACAAATGGTGATACAATTTCTACCTTCTTTATGAAGATATCAGAGATCAAAGATTAACTAGGTTCCATTGGAGAAGACTTACCTGATAGAGAACTTGTGTTTTCCACTCTCAACAATTTTCCAAAACACTGGGAAAATTTTCTTCAAAGCATCAGTGGAAGGGAAAAATTACCCACTTTTGATCGTCTGTGGACAGACTGTGCCCAAGAAGAACTTATACTTAGAAATAGAGGAATAGAAGAATCCCTTGATGAAAACCATGCTCTTGCACTTCATACAAAGAAAGGAGGAAGATTCAAAAGAAACTTCAGACAAACATTTAGAGATGAGAAGATCCCATAAGCTTCAGGTCATAATCAAAGAAGAGATATTTCAGAGATCCAATGCTTCAAATGTGACAAATATGGACACTATAAAATAAATTGTCCAACCAGAAAGAAATGAAGACAATAATATTCCACCGTTGACATTGACCTAGACTCACCTCAAAAGGATGAAGATAAGAGAGATGAGAATTACTTCCTCTAAACCAAATACAAAATTGAGCATGACTGCAGACCTAGGTAAATTGTTGGATTTAATCATTGAACTTATAGTTGTTTTCATTCTTAATAAGTGAAGGGTATTATCTATAGTGTGGGAGCCCTCATGACTTGGACCATTATCCCTAGTATGGGAGTCCAAACCCTTATTGATTGATTATTATGATAGAAGTCATAAAATATTGAAGAGTCCATAGAGCACCTGAGAAAGAAAATATCTAAAAAACAAGTAAAAAAAGATATCTATCCTTCAAAATTCAAAGGGAGTTACTTGACTCAAAAGGAGTCAAACAAATTGAGAAGAGAGAAGAGACATTACCTTCTCCCCTTTAGCAGTTCATAAGGAGACAATTATTGATCCATTTTCTCTAATTGATATTCCCAGGAACATTGTAGTAGACCATGAAAGGCATGTCTAAACTTGACAAACTCTGCAAGGTGCAAAGGAAATTACAACTGATGGAAGTTTCGAGAAATAAAGCGAGATTTGTAGCCAAAATATTCCCACAAACAGAGGGAGTTGTCTACGATAAAAAATTTGATCCAGTAGTTTGATACACTTCCATCCATCATCCATGAGTTAGAAACTACATCATATGAATATAAAGACATCCTTTCTCAATGGTGAGATTGAGGAAGAATTTTACATCAAACAACTAGAAGGACTTGTAATATATGATGATAAATATTATGTGTACAGGTTGAAGAAAGCCCGGTATGAACTAAAGCAGACACCTTGTTCTTGGTATGAGAATATGGATGGATACCTGATAAGTTTGGGTCTCAACAAGAGTCTTGTTGATCCAAAATTTTATTATTACATTGTTAGTGATGAGACCCTGATTTCAGTGACTTACTCAGGAAGCCTTGTTGTTGGATACAAGCAAGATTTGATTTTTGATTTTGAGATGAAGGATCTAAGTATGATGCACTACTTCTTGAGACAAGAAGTATGACAGAGGACCAATGAGAATTTTCATAAGTCAATGAAAATATACAGTGGGGATATTAAAGAAGTTCAGTATGAGAGAATGAAAATCCATGTCTACACCGATGGTGATGGATTTGACAAAAAAAAATGATGATGATTCAGACAAGATTGATCCACATGTGTACCGATAGTTGATTGGATCATAGATATATATGTTTAACACCATACCTGATATATTCTATGCAGGGAATGTACTTAGTCAATCCATGAGTCAGCTGAGACAGACTCATTGGTAGCCGTAAAACATGTATTGAGATATATACGAGGCACAGTTGGATATGGCCAGAGATATGCCTCTAGTGTGAGATTGAGTTTGCAAGGATATGCCGATACAGATTGAGTAAAAAATATAGTGGACTGGAAGAGAACATCCAATTGTTGTTTTACCTTGGAGTTTACCATGGTTTTCTGGTGCAGCATGAAACAAAGCTCTATGGTCTTGAGTACCGCAAAATCAAAGTATATAGCATTGAGTGTGGCAGTCAACAAACAAGTGTGGCTTCACAAGCTTCTGAGAGATTTATTTAACCATGAGATGGATCCTATTATTATTCATTGTGATACCATAG
>JZKD02S2166968.1:0-11114 GCA_000966675.3 Picea glauca | reverse complement strand
AGAAGAAGGGAAAGGGTAGCCCCAACCCACAAAACAAAGGATAGAGAAAATATGGAAAACCTCAGAAAACTAGTTCAAGCTGCAAGCAAAGAAGGACAATGGAAAGACAAAGAAATATATCAGGAAGTGGTGCGACTTCCATAGGATCCCTTGGAATCACATTGTTGATTGCTTCTCAAATAAGTCATTGGTGGCTGAGGTGAAAGCCTATGAATAAGATGAGGGTTCCAACTCTAAGTTAGAACCAAAAAATGGGAGGTAGATCATTTACACAGAACCTAGTGCCACCGTTGCTACCACCAAGATTCAACTTGGTGAACTTGATGAGCCATAGGAAGGTGAGAGTCTCTTTCATTCACATATGTGGGTGAAAGGAACTTTGTTGCACTTCATCATTGATAGCGGTAGCCAGGAGAATCTCATCTCAACAAAGATCATCAAATGGATAGCCCTGCCGACAACGTCTCACTCGCAACCCTACACCATTGGATGGCTCCGCCAAGGAAACGATCTTTACGTCAGCCAACAATGTCACATATCATATGACATCAAGCCATTCAAGGATGAGGTATTGTGTGATGTTGCTCCCCTTGAATTTTGTGATGTTCTTTCTGGCCAACCTCATTTATGGAAACGTCATGTTGTATATGAGTCTAGGCCTCACAGTGTTATTATTACTTTGAACAGGAAATTGTACAGGATACTCGAGGTACTCCCACCTAGTGCTATTTCCTTGATCTTTTCCAAGCAATGCAGGAAGGTCATTTCTCAAACTGGAAAGTTTGTCTTCTTCATGATTCACTCTCAGAGTGAGTGAAAGGTTGCAGCCACATCCATGGCGTCTGAGGCCAACCTCTCCACGTAGTAGAAGAAAGTGGATAAGGTCGTGGAAGAATACAAATACATCTTCTCATCACCTACAAGGGTACCTATGCACTATCAGGTCAATCATTCCATCAATATGACCCCCAGTGCACTGCTACCCAATGGGTAAGTCTATCGCCGCTCTCTATTAGAAAATGAGGAGATCTAGTGTCAGATCCAAGAATTGCTCCACAAGGGGCACATCTGACCTAGATCATCACCTTGTGGAAGCCCAATCATGTTGGAGTAAAATAAAGATGGGACTTGGTGACTCTGCATTGATTACCAAGCCCTAAATAAAATCACATTCAGGAATCGGTACGCGATTCCTTGAATCAACAATCTCATTGATCAACTCAAGAGGGGGAAATACTTCAGTAAGATTGATCTAAAGTCTGGCTACTATCAGGTCCCAATAGATAAGACAAATGTATGGAAGACTTCATTTAAGTCAAAATAAGTTATTTTTGAATGGTCTGTCATGCCCTTTGGTTTGAAAAATGCCCCAACAACTTTCATGAGGATGATGGATGATATCGTGCATCATTTCACTAATTATTTTGTAATTGTGTATTTGGATGACATCCTCATCTACAAAAATACTTGGGCGGAACACTTGCAACATATTCAACATGTTCTGCACACTCTGCGAGAGCACAAGCTATTTTCCAACTTGGAAAAATGCTCCTTCAGCATGGACAAGGTCTAGTACCTAGGCTACATTGTTGATGCACATGGTGTGCATATGGATCCAACCAAGATCCAAATCATCCGTGACTAGTCAACCCCAACCATGCTCACTGAGATTTGAAGCTTCTTAGGCCTTTTCAATTTCTATCATAGGTTCATGTTGGGATTTTCCCATATTGCATGGGCTCTCAGCGAAGTAACCAGGGGTGGTGGTAAGGAACAATTTGTGTGGATCTTGTCCCAACAAAAAGTGTTTGATGATTTGAAGAAACGCTTGTGCTCAGCCCTATTGCTTTCATTACCAGACCTACAACAACCCTTTGAGATCAAGAAATTCTTCAGACTATGTTTTAGGCGCAATCCTCACTCGACACAACCACCCCGTGGCCTATCATAGTGCGACACTATCAGATGTTTCCCGTAAGTACCCTACTTATGAAAAAGAAATGTAATCCATTGTGCAAGCCTTCCTCCAGTGGAGGCATTACATTCTCAAGATGGAACAGTCATCCACATTGATCACAAGTCGTTGCAGTTCATGCAAACACAAGGAAAATTGCATAATGATCGCCATCAGAAGTGGTCCACATATTTGTAGCAGTACCACCTCAACATCAAGTATAAATAGGAAGTACCAATCGAGTCATTGATTTCCTTAGATGGCCTCTAGTCACGACACTCACCATGGTGCTAGAATCTTGTGGCCAGGAGACTTGTGGATGCCCCCACCTCTATGAGACAGATCTTGACTTTTCCAACACCTACCAGATGTTGGGTGCAAACACAATAGTCACTAATTTCCATATTCATGATAGGATGTTGTGCCATCTGGGCCATCTCTATGTTCCATCACGCGAGCGAGCGAAGATGATTTGGGAATCCCACTACAGTCGGGTGGCAGGACACTTTGGTGTGGAAAATACAATGTAAGTGATGCAACGACATTTATATTGGATGAAACTTCAATAGGATTTCAACAAGTATATTTGGTCTTGCATTGCCTATGTTATTTCCAAACCGACCACTAAGAAATAAGGCTTGCAAACTCTTCTTGCTACTCCTGATAGGCCTTGGGAATCCATATCAATGGACTACATGTCGGGCCTTCCATCCACCAAGCAAGGAAATAACCGTGTTTTTTTGTTTGTTGATCACTTTTCCAAGATGACGATTTTGGCTACCTACAAGAAGAGCATCACAACGGAGGCCACTGCTAAAATCTTCTTTGAACGAGTGTGGGTACACTTTGGGATTGCACAAACCATTATCTCAGATCGGGATAGTTGGTTCCTCATCAAATTTTGGTCGAGCCTCTGGTCACTGTTGGACACCAAGCTCACCAAATCCACTGCCTTCCACCCCCATATGGATGGCCAAATCAAGGTCGTCAACCGAATGATTGTGCACATCCTGCGCTTGTAAAATTCCAAGAACTCCCCGTAGATGTAATGAGAGTCTTCATTATGTTCAACACAACTACAAAAGAGCCATACATAGCTCAACCAACCACAACCCTTTTCAGGTGGGGTTGGGATTTCAACCATTGGGTCCCGTGGATGTTGCACTACCCCTTGTGTCCACCCAGGCAGACTCGTCGCATGCTCCAACTAAAGATGAAAAATCCACTTCATTCATTGAGCGGATACTACACATTCGCCAATAGGTTCAGGATATTTTACAAAAGTCCAATGCCAAATACAAGCAACGCCATGATCAACACCGGATGCCACACCAGTTTCACGTGGGAGATAAATTTTAGTTGCACTTGCATAAAAAACACCTTACGAGGCCTCATCAGAAGCCTTTGTCCACTCTGTTATGGACCTTACACCATCACCAAGGCTGTGGGTGACAAATATTTTGAGCTCAACATTCCCTCCTTCCTTGGCTTGCACCCAGTGTTCAATGTGGCCCTCCTTTGGTCCTATTTTCCATCATTATTGGACACCTTGAAGATAGTAGAACAATTGACACCAACATATCTCAACCATGACTGCATGGAATAGGAATCCACTAATAGGATTGTGGACACACAGGTCAAGGGCACTCGCCAATAAACAATCCAACTTTGTCGGGTTTTCAAAGAAAGGAAGCTCCTGCACCAAAGCAAGTGGCTCACCTAGGGCCAAATTCAACAGATATTTCCTCATCTGATGGGGGAACTCAACACAATGGAGACCATTTCTTCCGAAAGGGGGAAGATTAATCCAGGAGGATCTTGGTGGCCACCCACCTATTCCAACTAGCTCAAAATGGTTTTTTGGAAATTTACTATTTTTAGCAATGTTTCAGGTCCCAAACTTTCAGGGCCATTTTGAGGACCTAAACGATGTTTTTTCATGATTGTAAACCTCAATGATATCTATAACCTCTATTGACCCCCTAAATGAAGCTCCACATCAACACCTTTCCAACGAGCTATCGTACGCCCCAAATGGAGATCGTATAAAAAAGTTATGACCCTGGGAAGTTGATAGACTAACTTACCCCAACGGGGCCCACATGACTTTTGACACTTAATCTCATAGGGTTATGTTCCTGGATGTCTAGGGTTTTTACATTCATGTTTATTGTAAAAAGGCCTTCAGATCCTCATTTTACTTATCTTCTTGCGAATGAGCATATCCATCACATCTATTCTCAGAGATAATTTGTCACCATTATAGCAAGCTTGTTTTCAGTGTACATTTTATAGTTTCATCATATTTATTTTTTAATAGAAGTCAAGTTTTACTGTATCTCTATTATTATTCACCGTGTCTCTATGTTAATATTATAATTTTTTGTTTTCATTTTGTTCCACTCATAAATCTATATCATTTCCCCCTTGAGGTGATCTCTTCACCTCTAAAGTGACGAGAATACCTATCTAAGGTGAAAGTGGGTAGTTGTTCTCTTAGTTGTCGCCATATTGTGGTTTGGTTCGGGATTTTCCCAACCTAAAACTTGTGTGATAACATCTTGGTGCCATTGTTGGGGAGGATTTTGAATCCTTTTTTGTTCCCTAATGAGACTTTGGCGGGATTCCATCCCAAATCCTCTACCCCAATATTTCATGGTGATTCCACTTGAAGGATGTTCACCTTCCACCCTTGATGAGAATTGATTTCATCTAGCGACTCCACCATCCAAGAACCCACCTTTCCTTGATTACGCTTTCTATCCTTTGATGAGACTTGAACTCATCTGGTGACTCCATTGAGTTATTGTCCTAAGTGATGGAAGTATGTCTTTGTGGTGCTCCATGAGGCATATAAGGCCCTATATATCGAGGATGATTATTGGTATCCAAACAAGTGCCCGACATATTGGTTTGAATCCATCCCAAAGTTTGATGGTGATCCTTCTGTGGCCATTGCACACATTGTCATGTTCACCCAACTTATCTTAGACTTAGATTGTGATCGTGTTGATGCAATAATAAGGTTGTTTCTCTTGTCACTTTAACAGAAGCATAGAGAATGGCTTAGACATTCTTGTAAGCCCAAAAGTATATCTTCTCCAACGAACCTTTTCAGATAATTTCTTAAGCATTGGGGCCCTAGAACTTAGAATTTTGAAGATACTATTCGTGATCTCAAGGATGCATTTCTATGTGCAAATCTTCCCTCTGGACTTATCGTAGATTTGAATAAGACCCTCCATCTAAAGACCAGCAAGAAAAAAATTCTAGAAAAAGAGGATGATAGTAATGAAGAAAATTTTGAGTGCCTCAAGGAAAACATATAGGAAGACAATGAGTTCTATGAAAAATTACTTGAGCACTACCATAATAAGAACTTCCTGGTCAGGTTTTGTGTGCAAAGAAAATAAGAATACAATGATATCCTTCAAAATTATGAGAGGAATCCTACCCTAAACATGGCATGGGAGGTTGTTATTTCCTATTTTGAAGTAAAGTCACTATGTAACAATGTGACAAATAAATATGGTTGTTAGGAGGGATTTCCAACTCAGGATTGATCATTCTTGATGCCTGAAGAAGTCTGGAGACTCATTGAATATCAAGATAAACTTTTTCTTGTTGAGATTTGGGTACCTTGGGAAGTGGTCCCCTAGTGGTTGTGAGTCTCTAACCACAAGTGTGGAAATATTTTGGTACTATGTACCTTGTACTTTATGTCTAATTCAACATTGACTTAACTTAATTCAAAAAGTTGAATTTTTGTCACTAGGAAAAAGTGACTAATTATTCACTTTGTGGGTGAATGAGGGGACATAAAGTGAACTTAGGGAACTTAACCCAAAGTGGGTTTGTGAGTGATATTATTGTGGGATGATCTCAACCTTTGATTAGAGATGGGATGGAGTCATCTCAACCATCCATCTCTTAGGTTTCCTTATGGAGGTTCAAGAGGGGTGCATAGGGCCAAGAGAGGCTCATTTTATCTTTTTTTCACTTGGAGAGGAATATTAGAGAAATGGATATGGCAATGGAAGCAATGGATGAGGGTTTCAAGGGAGCCTCCTTCCATGGAGAGATATAGGAGGCTTTGGATTCCATTATTTTGTGGTGTTGATGCTTGCTTGGAGGAGGGCTCACTATAGGAGGAGGGCACACTTATAACGGGAAGGAGTTGCACTTGTTAGTTTTCTTTGAGGAGTCTTTTGTTGGAGAGGTAGCACACAAGGTCAAATTTGTGTGTAAGGGTTTCTTCTACAAAGATTCATGCAACAAGGGCGCAAGCTTTCAGTCGGATTGAGCAACAAGGGAGAAGGGCACACCATGCTTGGGAGGATTTACTTTATGGGACTTGTATAGAAGCTTGAGAGGGGCTTCCATTGTATTAGGTTCATTTGTTTCATGTAATTTTTGTATCTCACATTCTTTACATCACATATATATATTCATATTCCAAACTGGTTTTCCTCAGGGGGGTTTAATCCAGGGTCATGTTGACCAAAAATATTTGTGTCAATTTTTGTGTATGCTATAGTTTATAACAAAATTATTTCAGTTGTAAAGGTCTAGAGGTGTGTTACATATTTATGGTATGCATGTGCTAAACTATTGGCTACAAAAAATACATGCTAGAGCACCTTAAAGCTTATGTAACCTCAACTAAAAGAGCAGAAAAGTTCCTAAACAGTTTGTTGTTATAAAACAACAACAAATAAGTGTTTGACAGTTGAAACTTACAACCAACTTGAGGTCAAAGACAAACCTAGTTGGAAGCTTGTTAGGACCTCAGAAGATCTTCATGGTATTATATCCCTTGGTGGCTAAATCTTGTTGATTTTGGACAACATTTTGTGGACAGTTCTAGACAACTTGTGGGAAGATTTCTTGACATCTCTTGACAGTGATTTGTAGCATCTTGTTCGAAGAAATTTTGTGGACAGTTGTAGGACAATTTGTGTACATATACTCATCCTATTTTCACACCTACTTGCTAGGAGTGAGGCTGATTTTTCACAATCTCTTTTCACACCTATTTGCTAGGAGTGAAGTTGTATTTCTACTATCTCTTTTCACACTTGTGTTGACAGGAGTGAGGCAATGTTCTTTTGCAGTTACAACATCAAGGTGAGTACAGTGAGAAATCGTGTCAATATCCCAGATGTGGGTAGAGGATAGGCTAGCCGGAGCTAACAATTGGTCACCTTGGAAGGCCAGACTTGTCTTTGTACTAGATGAACTTGAACTATGTGATATAGTTCAGGCTCCTGTTGTTGTTCCTCCTGTCACTTCTCCCGTGTTGGTGGAATAGTTTAGGAAGAAGAAGAAAAAGGGAAAGACAAATACTTTTGATGTAGTGAGGGCTCACATCATACCCCACTTGACTGGTAAAGACTTTTCATTTGAGATGTGGGCATCCTTGTGCAAAATTTACCAAAGTTCTAACCAGAACCGAAAGATGGTTATGTAGGAGAGACTCAGGAGAATTCAGATTCTCAAGACTGAGTCAGTCACTTCTTACCTTGGAAGATTCACTTGGATTAGAGATGAGCATGCAACCATAAAAGAGATAGTGGATCTAGACTTTATGATGAGTACAACTTTAAACAAATTTTGCAGACCATGGGGTCCACTTGTTCGAGACGTTGTTTCCCAGGAGGTTATGCCTACTTGGGAGAGACTTTGGGATCATTTCATACAGGAGGAGACAAGATGAATCTCATAGTCTTCAAGACAACAACGAATATCTCAGGGTGATGAGGATATTTCTCTTTGGACAAAGGGAAAGAATAATTTCGGCAAGGGTGCAGGATGTTGTTCCAGAGTTTGTACTTAAGGATATAAAGTACTGAGTCGAGGCATCCAAAAGAGGGTGAATGATCTAAAGGAAGAAAACAAATGGGAAAAGAAGCTAAGGCTGATTTCTGAGTTGTTTGGGTCTAGCTTCCAATTGTTCCTGAATGTTTATGTCCTGTTCAATGGCTGCCCATGAACGTTCGAGTTCGGCCCGGGTAGTAGCAGTTTTCATAATGGTATCGAAAAGGTTTAAAGCGAGACTGATTTGATCTGAGAGATCGGGTTCTATGTTGGGTTGTCTTGCTACATGTATAGTCATAAAGGAAAAGAGTTTTTTTATAAAGTGTTGGTTGCTGTTTCACCTTTAGATTATACGAGAAATAATCCCAAAATCGAATTAATAGTATAACGAAATCAAAGGTTGTTTTCCGTAACTGAGTTAAATTTTAAAACCATGCATGAAGTGAGAGAAAACATAGAGTTGTTTAACAATGTGAGGCATCAATCAAGGAAGAATATCACCTTGTGAAAGAAGAAGAAAATAAGCAAGAAAAACTTTAATGAAGCATATGATATAGAAATCTAAACAATTCACAGGTCTTGTACCTGTTGATAGCCGATACAGAGGAAAAGTTGTAAACGATTAGATGACTGAAATAAATGATCACCACAGTCAAGGTTGTACTAAATTGTAGCGAAGCATTCATTAAAGACACATATGAGAAATGATGCGAAATGCAAAATAATAGAGGAAACTTCCTTGTCTCTTGTCTTCCTCCATGTGGACAGGGCTTTTTCTTTTCTTGTTCTCTGGATCCAAAAATAGGATGGAATAGGCATCTGTTACTACTTGCCTCCAGAAGTCTTCCCTTTCCCCTGCTCGATACAATTAACACACCTTTCTATCAATTGGGCTATCATCTTGTAAGGTTCGTCTTGGCTATTTGCCTCGAAAGTGTAGCAATTCTTTGCCAACTATGGCAATATTTTTCCTACTTGTCGATCTTCCGTGATTATAGACCACAATTGAAAGCTTGGTTTTATCAACCATTTATCCACTTGGGAAATATCGACCTGAATTACATGGGGTAATTCAACTTGTCCTTTTTCCACATTTTCCTTGATATCCAACAGATGTTTGGCTATGCCAATTTTGCCCAGTGCTCCAACACTACCTTCCTTATTGAGATCTAACAAATTTTTATTTATCAAGTTGAATGTTTCTTCACAAACATCTCTCATACCTTTAGCTCTTTTTTTTTTCTCTCGGATATATTATGTTCCCATGCCTTTAGTAAGATTTTATCTCTGGTTTTCTCTGGGATAGACAACTTGGAACTGATGGCCACCTCTTCTTTCGTTGTTGCTATAACAACCTCTTGGAAAGCAACCTGAGCTGCCCCAACTTCTCTTTCTCTCAAGGAGATATCCTTTAACGCTTGTTCTATCGTATGAAAATTATTCTATATGGTTTCTACTTTGGCAAGTAGATCCTATTGAGATACTTCTACCTTCTTTCATATTTCCATGGCTTAGGATTGGAATACCGTTATGTCTATGACCTGGTTTTTGACATAAATTAATTTAGATTGCAACAGTTTTATTTTCTCCTCCCATTGACTTACCTGCGTTTGGCTTATTTGTGCCGACTGATGCATCTACTCAAGATCGGCTTTAAGTCTCTCGATTTCTTGTTGATTATTTACTCTGGCTTTCTCGAAACCTTTATTTTCCTCATCCCTGGAATTCGCCTTTGTCATTGCTACCCAAGCCTCCAATTTATTGATCAAGAGGATCTTTTGTTTCAACTGTGCCTTCAAAGTTCCAACTGAATATTGGTTGGTTGTTTCATAAGCCCCCAATGTTCCTGTTACCTTATCAATGAATTCTTCCTCTTCCAAGGATTCTCCATATGTTAGGGTTTTTTATTTTTTAGCTACTGCACCCACTCTTTGGTATGTTTCTTGCTTCACCACATCGTTCCTTTTATTACTGAAGAAGAATTCACTAGGAGGAAACTCTTCTACAGAGATAGGTGTCAGGTCCTCCTTGAATATCCACTCTGTATCGGGGTTCCCCTTTGTGAATTGTAAGGGAGTGACGGATGTAATGGGGCTGCCGATTTCCTTGGTAACTATCTCTGGGTTTCCCTCTTCTTGGTTGGGGATCTCTTCTTCCTGATTCGAGATCTCAGTTTCCTCTGTCTTGCCCTGAGTCTCTTGTTTGTTAGGGTTCGCACCCGTTGAACTTTTATCTTCTGCTCGCTGTGTACTCAGAGGTTGTGAGTTTCTACCCTGTAAAAATTTGGGTAGGTAACTTCTCCTGTTCTCTTGGAATTTATAAAAATCGGCCATATCACCTTGCAGTAGAGCTTGAACCTGGCTTAAGACTTCAAAGTAGGACCTCACACCTCGAAATATTTCATCATGAGGTGAGTCTTCATGTTCGTATCTCTTCAGCCAACATCTCTTCATGTGATTACTCACAACCTTATTAGGGTCGTGTTTCTTAAACTCAATGTCTACCAATTTCATTTCCTCCAAGGTCGTAGCCTTCGCTTTGGTATGGCTGAAATCTAATAAATAATATGTACCAATGTGAATGGGGAAGGGTGGTCATACCTTCTTCGATACTCCTTTGAGCTCCTTGCTTATCCCACTGAGCACAGTTTGCCTGGTGATCTCGTGACATACTAGCTTGTCTGATAAGAATAGCGACAGAGCATATGGGGGGACAGAGGTGCCAAACAACATAATATATGAAAACTCCTCTTCTATATACCAATCTGTCACGTTTCTTAGGTTGGCCATGATGTTATTTGAAATCTTGGGAGGAAGATGGTCGAAGATGGAGACATGCATTGGTACCATTACCTAGTTGAAAATATCATAGACGAATTCTTTGGTTTTATCCTCCCGGAGTTTCGAGTGGTATACATGAATAGGCTCTTCATTGGTTGGAGTCCAACTCGATCTCATTAATGGAAAATGTGTCGTGAAGAAAATAAAATCCATAATGTAAGCAAACATGAAGAATGAGGATGCTTTCTTGCTTGCCTTTTGTGCTTGATATTCTGTAATTCGACTGGCCAGACTGTCTGACAACAATTTGGCCCAATCGAAAGAGAATCCCTATGATATTGTGTGAATAAGCGGTACCCATGGGAGAAAGAAGTGAGAGGTGTCCTCCTTCCCATACAGTCTGCAAACCATCATCACTATATACATGAATTGTGGTACCAACGATGAGATTGAATAAATTCCATTAGTATCGGCTTTGAATTTCGTGGGGTGCGAAACCCAGTCTTTGATCAGATCGGATAAGATTTTCCCAAACTGCTTGATTTCCTTCTTTTTGAAACCCT
>JZKD02S2166957.1:11323-34188 GCA_000966675.3 Picea glauca | reverse complement strand
AGTGTGTAAATTGGAGTTGTGGTTTATGAGGACTCCAAACTCTTAGAATCTTGCATATAGTGTGTATAAATTGGAGTTGTGGTTTATTAATTGTGTAGGCGCATTAGTGCTATTGGGCAAGGAAGAGAAACAAGAAGAAGATAATAATAATGTTGTTGATGGTGAGGACTACATTTCTTGCTGCATGCTTATTAAATGTGTTGATTAGCAGTGCACTGTTCCGGGTCTTACCTGTTCATGCATGTACGAGATGGGTTTTATGCATGTTCAATTGTTCAAGCATCTTACTATTCCAAAACGTGAACAGAAGAAGGGACTATACCCTCGCACTTGTTTAGGTCATGTTTCCTAACACAAGTTCAATCTCTACAACTCAAACGAACATTATTTCATTCGTCAACACTACCCGCATCTCACCCAATTAAAAAGAAAGGCAAGATTACGTTCTAAAACTCGAACAAACATTTTGTTTTGTTTCTGTCATTATTGCATTTGTCAACGCTAGCCGCATCTCACCCCATACAAAAAGGTAAGAATACATTCAGAGATGGACTACAATCGCCAGAAACCAACGAGACGTTGAGGCGGATTAAATCATTTTACAAACCAAATTATACATTCAGAGATGGACTACAATCGCCATAAACCAACGTGACGTTCCGCCTCACTTTATATGATTAAATCATTCTACAAACCAAATTATACCCATATCTCACGTAATCCAAACGTCTTAAACATTGAATTCAAAACTAGAGGACAATCGAATCCACGTGGAACGGCCATCACTACTCTTTATTACGCGGAAGGCGTTCTCTAGGGGGTTTTGGCCCAGTTTTCGTCGTCTGTCTATCGCCATTGAAAGCATGCCACGTGTTGCCGGCCCTCGACCCCGCCTCCTTCCCTGGACGGCCTTTTCACGGTTGCCCTTATCCTTCCAGTGTATAAGAAGTCTACGGGAGATCATGCTTTGGCTGAGATGCCTGAGGTACTTTAGCTGAGATGCCTGAGATACAACGGGGATTGCGGTTGATTCTGAGTCTCTGCCTGTCCTAAGGATTCGAAATCATTCGATACGTTTTCCACGCTGTTGTGCGCGGAAGGGTGCAGCATGATTGACAGACGAATGGTAGAATGACTAGATGGGCAATATATAGAGTTTGCTGCAGGGGACGGACCGACCGACTCTGATTCCTGCGAAGCAATCACAACTCAGGCTATTACCCGGCGGCCTCTTTCGAACTCAAGTCCTGTTGCCCGTACTAATTCTGCTGACAATGGACTACTGTGTTTGTATGTATCAAGCATGGAATCTTTGGGACATCCGGAGATTGTTAATCCCACTATGATTAACGACGAGCAGATAGCAGTTGCAGCATTCTATGGTCCATCTGTTGGTATCGATTATGGTGATCCGGCGGTGTATCATACCCCTAAAAGCACAGGGAGAGAAGAAATAATGGATTGCGATGCGAATTATCCAGTGCATCATAGCCCAGGCTAGGGTGAGAGTGCCACATATCTACATGCAGCGACACACGGATCGCTGAGGTAAGGAGTTTGTTTGCTAACAAAGAAGTGGTATTCTCACGAAGCAAACTTAACGCGCACGTTTGGTGATGGCTTGCAGCGACCTGTGGAGTCCACCTTGCAAGGCTTAGATAGAGCATATACTCTTTGCAATTACGTATACTACATAGCTTTTATGCCAAATCCATTGTGAGCGTGACGACATAAAATTCTATGTATATTTACTCTAAAGCTTATACCTATTGATAATGGGTAGATTTAATAGGGGTTTAGTGTTTAATAAGTTTTCTATGGACAGGATTAAATATGGTTGGAATATTCTTAGTAGTCACACAAAAAAAATGGCTGTGATTTCAATCATTAACTTCCTAGCTATTATAAAGACATCCGTTTATGTATTTACTTTTTTACATTTATCTAATCATATTTAAAAATTATTTTGATAGCTAACTGATTGTCACTTAACTGATTAACAAAAATTAAAATATTAACACCAGATAAATGAAGAGCAAACTTTTATTTGTTAATCAATAATAAAATTTAATATATTGTTTTAAGGAATATTTAGCTGTTGTGCTAGTTATTATAACTGTTCAATATATTTTGGATCTTTAATTAAATGTGTATGTAATTTTAATCCATTACAATAAAATAATAAAAAAATTGATGTAATTTTAATCAATTGAAGTGAAAGAAAAATTGAAATTGATGTAATTTTAATGGAAGTGAAACAAACTGATGTAAATATTAATAATAATAATGGAAGAATAGAAATAAAAAATTATAAAATAAATTAATAATATATAAACTTTTTATTCAATCTCAGTAAACAAAAACTTAAGGCATTTAATTTCTATTTTCAAATACTTGTAAGTTTATGTTTCTTTAAATAATAAATAAAACCCATCCCATTTAACTTTTATTTTCAAACACATAATTTTTTTTTTTTTTTTTATCAGGTCCTTTTGTTTTTTTCTATCAGGTTGGTATAAATCTGTAAAGTGGATGTAACTGAAAATGCCATGTAATATACATGGTTTTATAGAACCTTGCCTAACCTTTTTTATAATTTTGATATTTCCACATAGTGTTCATAATGACGATAGATTAATGAAATTCTTTTTTATAATTTTACTTTAAATTTTATAGAGTTAAGTAGATTTGTTATAAATTTTATAGAGTTAAGTAGATTTGTTATAAATGTAAATTTTATATTTTAAATAGATTTGTTATAAATATTTAAAGTTTTTTTAAGATTTTATAAGATTCACAATTTAAAATATTCCAAATTTAGATGATTCTTTGTATCTTGTTTCGTGAGAAAACACTTTTCAGGTTGTTATTATATTTAAAGACGTTGAATGTTGGGTTTAGATTTAATTATTAGATAGATTTGTCATTATTGTAGGACGTTTAATGTTTAGTTTAGATTTAATTATTATATAGATTTGTCATGAATGTAAGGGAAATTCTAATGCTTTTCTCCACCTAATGTTGTTACATTGGATACTGATGAAAGCTTAATATTTTAAGTATAAGATAGAAATTTTAATGTTGTTCTCCACCTATTGTTGTTTGGTTGGACAGTGATGAAAGCTTAATATTTTAAGTATAAGATAAATTACATTTTATGGCAAACCTCTTTCATATTATCATATTTAAAGTTTGTCAATTAAAATTACTTGGTGCTTCGAGAGAATACCATTTGTTTCTTTAGGTTGGTCTCAAAGTACTTTTGTCGAAAATCGTAAACTCTTTTCGTTTCCCATGAGATGGCAAATCTTGTTATATATAATAATATGATTGGTTGTTTATCAGTGTAAGGTGAGCTTGATTAAAATAATTATGGAGTTACTCATAATATTAATGATGGTTTTAGTGGATGAAAATGTGGGATTAAAATTAACTATTTTGCTTGCTTTCAACACATACAAGTGTTTTTATTTTCCTTTATAATTTCATGTTCATGATGCACTCACATGCTCATTGTGGCACTTCGGATGTCTACATCAACAACTTTACCCATTTATAATTTCATTCATAGTTCTTCCATTATAATTTCATTTATAATTTATAATTGCAGTCAAATGCTGAGTTTGTTAATCTAACAAAGCTGTATAAAAGATGGAGCCGTGAGCACTCCCATTGAGTTTGTTAATCTAACAAAGTTGTGTAAAAGATGGAGCAGTCACTTCTTCCCTTGTGTTGTCAGATTGTAGTCGAATGTTCATTTTGTTATGTATATGAAAGTGAATGTTGATAAGTGATTAAATTTGATTACTAATTATTTTATTCACAAAAAGCTAAATTATAAAGCATCATTTATGAGCATTTAAATTTTCCTAACAATCCACAAACCTCACATCTTATAAAAAAGTTTGGAAATGTTAAAAGCACTTTGCAAAAATCATATATAATCACTTTAATTCACTTCACTTTGACGTTTCTTTTCCTCTGCTTCTGGGGCATGCTAGTTATTGTTATTGGAAGGACAAATTGCATACTTAGCTATCATATGTAGCCATGCTTGAAATGAACAAAATGCCAAGCTTGACTTTGTATTATATTTAGTTTGACTTTTTGTCTCTAAACTAGAGAATGATAATGCAGAAGTAATAAAAGTAAAATAAATAAAATTTACAAATTTTAAAAATGTATAATACACGAAACATGAACTATCCCTAAATCATAATCCAACTATTTTATTTATTTTTTAACTTTTAAAAGTACTATTTTTTAAAAATCTTAATCATATTAATTATAAATCTAATTTAAATGATTATATGTTAATTTTCAATATATTTAAATTTATTGTCTATAAATTTAAATATCTTTATGTAATCATGAATAATTCTGATTTATTCTTAATAAGGATTGAATATCTAATCTTAATACAAGTTTGTAATGTATATAGACTCAAAAATATTATGGTATGACTTAAAGTGATTACATTTTGTTCTTCTTTATAAATCTAAATATTTATAAGGATTGAATATCTAATCTTATACAAGTTTGTAATGTATATAGACTCAACAATATTCTTGGATCACTTAAAGTTATTACAATTTATTTTTCTTTATAAATATAAATTGGTTTATGATGCACACTTATATTGTTTATACATCTAAATATTATTTTCCCTGCATTGTTCTTTTATGATGTATGTTTTACACTCAATATACACATAAATATCATTTTTGTCTCATCAAAATTGTTTGTTTGTGATGCATGTTTTTCATTAGTTATAAATTCAAACTATGTAATTTGGTTAGTTTATGTTCGTTTCATTTGGCTACAAATCAACATTAATTTAACTTAATGGATGGAGCATCTTAGATTGGATTCACTTAGTTTAATGTAAAATATTATTATCACAATTTATGATGTCAAAGATGAAAAAGTTAGCAATAATATCATTGGCAAGCATTACTTATTTTTGTATACCTTCTACACAACTTACAAATTATTTTAATCCTTGAAATGACTGATTACAATAATAACCTTCCTATCTAAATCCCATCAAATATCAAAATTTAATCTTTTAATAAAAAAATATTAATAAGTTCTATCTATATTATATGATATAAGTAACTAAAATTAAGGAAATATCACATTCTTTTATCTTCTATAAGTACTTATAGTATAAGAAACTATATTTGGTCATATAAAGTATTCGTGGAAGAAGTTCTTTAAGTATGCATAATATAAGAAACCATGTTTGGTCATATAAAGTATTTAGTGGAAAAACTCCAAAATCTTTGTCAACCTCTTATACACCTTATCCACCTATAAATGATGTCCTTAACATATATTGGAGGGTATAAGTGTAATGTATCAACATGTCTTTTAAACTCTAGGAATCGTGAAATTACATGATATTGATCTAATATTCATTCTTTTAATTCATATTAGTGTAATATTGTTTAGGGAAAGAAAATAATGTTTTTCCTCAAATATTTTTTTTAAAATATCTTAATTTCTTCATGTCCTTTTTTTCTTTTTCATAAAAGTTCACATAATATTTTGTTGCATCAAAATTATATAACAATGATTTATTTTCTCTCTCTCATTAGTATTTGTCTATCACCAATTTTCCTATCAACATAATATTATCAAATCATGTAAAGCATGAAAAACTTCTACTACAAAATATTTTGGTAATGTATAATCTATTTATTGGAAAATAATGATTATTTTTTGACTTAAAGTAACAGGATAAAACATTTTGGTCATATATAATGTATTTATTGGGAAATAATCATTTTATGATTATTCTTTGTCTTGTGATAAGTTTCCATTTGTCTTTAAAAAAAAAATCTCTTTTGTTTTCTACCATGTTTTTGGTTTTTATATAAGTAGTGCATTAACATTAAACATGTTGTGAATTTATGTACTAATTTGAAAATTAGAATGATTTTATAAAAATATATCATCTTTCTATTCAAGCTTTGGAATATGTATTTTGCATTACAAATGCATAGTTTTTAAGAAAATATTCATTTAGTCATTAGACACCAATATTCAATATCTTCTACTAAATGTATTGAAATGTTAGCATGAATGTCCATGAAACTTAAAGAGAGTTTCTCCTCCAAGGTGCAAACAATTTTTTTCATCTCTTCTTATCATGATAAAATAGAATCAACAACTATGTTTCTTTAAGTGATCTATATATCAGATTAATATAAAATACATCATAAAATAGAACCAGGGTTTGAAAGTGTCTGGGCACATACGTCGAGGAGAGTCTTGATCTTCGACACTTTAATTTTTGTAGCATAGATGTTTATTCTAGTGAAAACCCTATCGATGAAGCTCAACGTGGAGGCATTTGATGATTTAGTGAAAGTTTGAGTATTTAGGTTCGATCTTATTATAAGATTTTAAGTGGATGAGTCTAAAGATTTCATATTTTGAATTTTTAAGTATGTACTATTATCGATTTGCACGCAAGGTTTTTTCTTAAGAATCTTGAGCTCTCTTAGCTCATTATCTTCGTGAATATCTAGCTCTTTTAATGAAGAAAATTATGCACTTTCATTATTCTTGAATTGTGAAAATTTGATCTATAATACATTAAATTCTTCGTTGTTTGCAACTCCTGATGTTGTATGTCTTCATGCCTGAGAAATCAGTTGTAGTGTGGTCATTATTCTTCGAAAAGGATGAGTTATGTTTGAAATTCTATGAATGAAGTTTTGGAAAGTATTCCTTTGTAGCTCTAGTCCCAATCCTTTACAACCTTTGCGGTTGGGGTACAATCTCTTCGGTGGGGACTCGACAGTCACTACTAAAATCTTGGATAAGATAAGCATTTAGACTTATTGAGGTTTTCTAGAAGAAGTCCCAGTGGCACTGCATTTGAGCTAAAAAATTACAAGGTTTTTGACCGTTAAATGCCACCAAAATATGTTAAAATAGTCATATTGCAATCTGTAAGCCCTCTGAAACTTGAATAATGTTCATGTTCTATTAATTTACGAAGCGATTAGCCTGAAATGTTTTAGTATTTTTGACAGTTGAATCCTACTTTAAGATGTAAAATGTGTCTTAGTGCATTCCATTAGCCGTGCAAAACGTGTTAAATGTACCGTGTTTATTCATTTTTTGAAGTGAAATTCAAGTTTGGGTTTCCTTCAACCATGCTCGAGGGGATTCACCACAAAATCCTCATATAGAGGTTTATTTTTCCCTGCTTTAAGCAATTGGCCACAACAATATCTAATATATATATATTTATATCTTTTGAGGTCTAGAACACAGTGGATTGCTTGGAGAACGGTTCTTTGACCCTCAGTATGGGGTCCTACTTGTCCACCTATGATGAAGTTGCTCATACATTTCCACGAGATAAACTATAGAAAAAAAAGCCTTAGAAGCTTTAGAAACAGAGGAAAAGAAGGATAAGCATCTGGCTTGTATTCCCCGTAGAATGTGTGTAAACGGATTGAGTGATATTGCATCAATTTACTCACAGCAAGGGAAGAAGGGAGTCAACCAGGATTGCATGGTTGTTTGGGAGGTCTTTGGCTATAATTTTCACTCGTTTTATACTCTTGGATGCAAAATTCAAATAATTCTTTCAGTTAAGCAATTAAATGAAGCAAAATAGTTTCACAATCACTAAAAATGTTTATTTAATTGGTTGAGTGATAGATGTTTGTGTCATGACCTTGTAAAAACATGTAAACAATTTGGGCATATTTCACATGTTGGGTTTTAAGAACTATTGGGCTTCTGCTTCATCAATGTATGTTCTTATCATAATTACAGGGTTTTGGATCTCGTGAAGATAGAGTCTTATGTTGTGTTTTTGATGGCCAGGGTTCATATGGACATTTGGTGTCAAGAAGAGTCAAAGAATCATTACCTTCAACTCTAATTGATCAATGGCACAAGCTTATTTCAGAGGAATATAACTTTTCCAAGGGGAGCCCGTCCAAGGATCCTGATGAAGAGAGAGAAAGAAAATGAAAATATGATTATGGTTCTTGCAAGGATGAATCACAAATGTCCGCCATATGGAAGGAGTCACATCTGAGAGCTTTTAAAGTTATGGATAAAGAGCTCAAATTGCATCCTACTTTGGATTTCTTTTGCAATGGAACAACTGTTGTAAAAATTGTTAAGCATGTAAGACATTAGTCACTTGAATAATCATCAAATAGAACATACATTTTATTTCATTTATGGATTTTGATCTCAATAAATGTTTTGTTTTGTTGATATTGTGTCGTTGATAAGGGGGTGCTTAGATCTATTGTGTGGAAATCAGGAATAAAAAAACTAAATCCACTATAATAATGGATTTCCCATAAAGAAATCTTTGAATTTTTTTTTAATAAATATAAATAAATATTTATTTATTAAATTAAAAATTAAAAATAAATTTAATAAAAATAATATTAAAAATAAATTTATACTAATTTATATAATATAATTATAAATAAATAGTGTAGCTTAAATATGTTATGATTTTAAGTTTTTTTTTCTAATTATTTTTCAATAGTTTTTGTTTAAAATTTGGTTAAAAATTTAGAAGAATTGCTAAAATTACAGATATCAATTGTTGAGATTGCACACTTCTAATGCAATATATGTTTTTGAGGAAAACCAACATAGATCCATATTAACCCCAGATCTATCAAGTGCGGAGAGAGATCAAATATCTCTAGGTGCAAACCTTTAACCTTTCATCAAGTTTTGCACTCTAAAAAAGGTTTTCACCTTAAGAAATTTGATCCCTCTAGGCACTTGATAGATCATGCTTTTTCTATAGCTTTCTCATTTAAGAGCTCAACATGTCACTTGCGGGAATTGAATATGGGTGGGGGGAAGACACCCCTCAACACAAACCACTCTGAAAAAACCCAATTAACACACACACACACACACACACACACACACACACACACACACACACATATATATATATATATATAATTTTTTTAGTATTATTTATTAATATTATTATTATTATTTTAATGCTTTATGTTACATGGACATCTCTCCTATACTGAGTTGTAAACCCCCTATAGACACAATGAATCCATTTTTACAGTAAAAAATATAAATCTAACCACAAAGAATTATAATTTCAACTATTAACAATTTTTTTATAACAAAAAATTAACAATTTTTTTATTTTTTATAACTAAAACATGATGAATACATAAATAATATACAGATGATAAAACATTTAGACTTCTCACACATAAATAGATACAAGATACAATATTACTTATTAGTCCCTGCCATACGCATAGAGGGACTATAGCGATCGATAATTCGTTGACTACATATTAGTTTGTCCTTTGACCAAAAATATTTGCATAAAACCTATTGTTGGAGCTAGGGAATTAAAAACATATATTTTTATATAATAAAAAGTACCATATATGTACTGATCTGATTGGATAAGAGATTGGAGGTCTTATTGCCAGCTTTGTTATTCCCAATATTTTATATGGCAACATATCCAAACTTTTTATCGTATACAGTCTTTTTGAATAATAATTTTTCCTATCTATTGCTTGAAGGTGGATTAATGCTAGCATTAGTTTGAATGTTTGTATTAGCATTTTATGCTAGCTAAATATATCCCTAATATTTTATTTGTACTAATCATATTGAAATGTTTTGATATCCAAGCTTTATAGTGATTGAGAATTCCAAACTTTATAACGTCCTTGCCACATGTATTTGTATTGAAATGTATTGACACTTTTTTCAAGATGCTTCATAGGCCTGACAACTTAAATGTTTACATGAGACGAGGTCCTCCAACAGGCCTGACATCTTAAATGTTTGTGTACCGCGAGGTCCTTAGACAGTTTGATAGCCTTAAATGTTTATCTAAATACGCTTCTCGAAGTACATTTTTTCTCAAAATTTTCCATGCAATGTTGCAGTGATTTTGCATAGTGTTGTTCTCCACTGCCAGTTGAATAAGCATTGTATGTTTCATCCTTCTTCCACCTTTGCAATGCAATTTCGTCATCGTTGAAGCTACATACATTGTTTACTGGTTTGGTGAGTGCTTCTTTTACTGGTTCGTCGGTTGTTTCTTGTTGTTTCATTCGCGATTCGACCTATGCTTCTGCATTTTATCGTTTCAGAGTAAGTTTCCATGCCATAGTTTCATTTTCTATTCCTTGTTTGTTGTTCAGTGTTTGCAGTTTGCAAGTAAGAATGTTTGCTTATTTGTAGTGGAATGGTCGTCGTATGTTTCTGGTTCCTTCTGTGCTTCGGCTATAGTTTCATAATCGTTGGAGATACATATGTTGTTTACTGGTTCAATGGTTCTTGCTAGTTCGTTGGTTTGTGGGTTGCTAGTTGTGTTTATTTGTCTCGGTTTTACGCTTTGGGGCCCTGGGGGTGCAGTTCCGCATGTTCATGCTTTCTCGCTAGTTTGGTGCTTGCTGTTTTCTTTTGTTTGATTTGGCCTTGCAGGGTTGGGGTCTAGTGCCAGTGGTTGGAGCTGGTTTTTTATTATTATTATTATTATTGTTTTGGGGGCGCTTTACGGTGTTCATCCCCTGCACCCATGAGTCGACATCCAGTTATGTTATTTTCCCTGTCTACCGAGGTCGATATATGTTCTCTTATGATATTTTGCTGGTGTTTCAGTGCTGGCATGAAAGAAAATAGTTGCATGCAAAATTGTTCGAGAATTACATGTGAAATTGCAATATCCGTTGTTTTTTGTTAGAATAAAGCATATGCAGGCTACATTTATAAACCATGTATGGTCAGATGTGCCCATATGACATTACATGTTCTTTGTCCTCTACACAGACTGGTGTGTGCATGATACAATTTGTGTTGTACTTGATATATGATATGTACAACAAAGATTCTGCAAGATTATATTTCGATGTCTGGAAGCATGTCTGGGTAGTTTGCCATGGAAAACCAAAATCTTGTATCGTGGGCACAAGAATCTATGTAGAGGATAAAGAACATGTATTTTCATTGGTGGAAGCATATTTTGATAATTTGCCATGGAAAACCAGAAATCGTTTAGCTACGACCATGCAATTTCATGATATTTTGTGGCTTGTAATATATTTTGGGCAGGGGAAAAAAAATTATACATTTACAGCTATGGATGGAGAAGTGCAAAGGTTTATGTTTCTGCCTATATTTTAGACTGTTCGTTGAGTCTCTTTTACTGTATGTACATATTGCTTGTTCTCTGGTGCATACCAGCTTCCATTCATGTTCATTGTATTTTGTGCGTTCCCACATTCAAACAAACAGAATAGATGGAGAAAACGATGGAGTCTTGACTGCATCGGTTGAAGAGGATATAAAAAGGTGCATTCTTGTACTGTTATTTCATATTGCATTGTTTTGTATTTCATTTATTATCTGTATGTGTTTTCACCTAGTTTATTATATGTATATGTTGCGTGCCTTCCTACATGATAACTTATCTTCATTGCATGACTTCTTGCATACTAACCTGCTTCATGTCCATTGTGTTTTCGCTGCATTGCTACATTTAAACAAACAGAATGGTTGGAGATGACGATGGGCTCTTTCATGGGTAAATAGCCTTGTTTCTCTCTCTTTCACATGTCTGTCTTCATTATAAGTTATCTTGATTACATTCCTTCCTGCATACTAACCTACTTCATGTCCATTGTGTTTTCGATGCATTGTTGCATTTAAACAAACAGAATGGTTGGAGAGGATGATGGACTCTTTGGCGGGTAAATAGACATGTTTCTCTTTCTTTTAGATGTTTGTCTTCATACTAACTTTCCTTCATGCCCATTGCATATTCGACGTTGCTACCTTGGAAAAAACAGGTTGGTTGGACAGGAAGATGAATTGTTCTATGCAACATCAGAGGGTTTTGTGGTACAATCTTCTAAAAGGTATACCAACTATGCTGGTAAATTAAATATACAAACCGGGTGGGGCCATATAATATTAGACTTGAAAATGATGGCTTGGCAACAATGGGCCTTTCTGCCCTCCCTATTTCTAATTTTTCCATTTTCTATTATCCCTTTTTTTTTTTCTAATTCATCCGTTTAGTGTTCTTTCTGAAAATGCCTTGGTGCGTTAGTTGGTGGACTAATGGTTTCACATCTATGGTTGTGCTTCTACCTTATTCCATAGTTACCCTCTTTGTCGATTGCGGGTGCCGGGCTGGCAGGTTCAATATTGCTCCCCTGGCTTCCGGGGGTCCGTGATATACAAATTGGTCATGGTGCCCCGCCTTCATGCCCTGTTTACTGTTAAACATTTTTCCAGTTAAAAAAATTAGATGCATACAATTTTACAATTATTTAGTCCTTCTGATGGATAATATACAATGCATATGCTTGTTTAGTCCTGATGTTCATCTGTACATGCTTGCATTAAAAAATGTTGGACTAGTGACATGGGCATGAGCAGTCAGTCATCCCAGACATCAGCAGACTGACAAGGCCAAAGGTAAATATGCATATGCTCTTCTCTTACTATGTTTACCAAAAAAATATCCTCGATTATATATTCATCTATGGCATGGTGAATATGTTGATGTCATTTGCAATACATGTTTTTCAGTTCACAAGAAGTATCAACAAGTACAAGTGAGATGTCTAACGTGCCACATGTTCCTCAGACTAAGAGGTGTGGTTGAAAAACTCTAGCTCCATAGTTCATCGAAGCTATGCGTGTACTTATAGATTTATTCCAGTGAAAGAAGAATACAAAAGAAAAATGCACACTACCATTCACTTTAGTTTTCCTGTTCAAAAATTATCACCAGGTCTAGAGTTGTAACATCCAAAGTATTATCAATAGAGGGCTTGAACAGTCGCTGAACTGGAAAAGTGTTTGTCGGGGACATAATGGTCGTCCATAGCACCTACTTGGACAAGGCAAACAAAACTAGATCCATTATGTGTGATGACATGATAGACAAGGAGGCCATGATGAAAGTGACACTGACTATTCCTCCACAACTTGTCCAGAAACATGCAGAAAAGATATTGCCGGGTAATGGGATATCCATTACAAATTTTAATATATTTCCCGAAATAGTATATGACCATGGTGATTGTGATCGAATTATTTCTCTCAACGAAACAAGTATTGTGGAAAAAGTTTCGTTGTTTGTTCAGAATATCTTTTATTCCTAGACTCGACTATCAACCAGCTTGCACAAAGCAATATTTACCCAATCGGAACGATTGGTGCAACTATCACACTGGTGAGAAAATTTGGCTTGCAACACATTCTCCATATAAAGGATGGAGGTTTAGACAACGACAAGATAATGGTACCACTTTTCATATTCAGTTTTGTCGTTTACTTTCGCATGTGCATGTACCTCGGGTAAGTTACACAAATATTGTACTGTTCGATGTTGCAACTGCAATTGTTTGATACGTATTTAAATTTGTTTTCGTCAATGGAGCATCAATTGCATAAAGGGAAAATTCCACTTATGCCCTTCAAAAATATAACAAAGAAAAAACATGTTAGAGAAAGGATCTTTCGGACAACCCAGGCAACGTTTGTAACAGAGTTGCGAGTAGATATAGTACAGGATCTGAAGAAACTAGCTATCTCTACAACTGT
The DNA here is from genome assembly GCA_000966675.3 of Picea glauca. NCBI lineage: Eukaryota > Viridiplantae > Streptophyta > Pinopsida > Pinales > Pinaceae > Picea > Picea glauca. The sequence continues at coordinate 20,577 of JZKD02S2166957.1, read as the reverse complement.
TGTGCATATACATCCACAAATTCATCCTCACTTTGCTTATACAAATAGCCTTCAACAAATTTCTATGGCCTGTTTTAATTTATTTTTATTTTTTTAAGGGGAGGGGGGGGTGCAATTGTGTATTATATTGTTCAATGTATTAATTCCTATGCTCGTGTCCCAAGATTGAAGGTGTTTTAGTTGCAACCAATGTGTACTGGACCCCCTTTGAACCTGTATGTGTGAAATGCAACTCTCCTGCTTCTGCCTTCGCTTTGATAAGTGATGATACAATTGATTGTCTGTGATGCGGTGAAAAATGTCCATATATATATGGACATTGTGTCAATGCTTCCATCTGAACCATGGGAAACACAACCGTGAATTGTACCATTAGGCATACTCTATTACAAAATGTGCTTCCTAAGTTGGCAGAATTGTCGTATGAAACATATCTACAGAAAAAGGCAAGCAGTGTCTACATGCTACGAGACCTTCATATACACAACAAATTCACCTTAAATGAGGACAATACAATTTTTCATATTGGTTGAAGAAGGGAAAAAAATATATATATCAAACTTTTGTAGGAAACAAAAATACCTCATGTGTCTGTGTAATATTTCTTCAACATCCAGATGAATGTTTGTGAGACTCGGCTACTTTGGATTGCATGCGCATAGGATTGTTCGGTCCAAAAAATGGGAAGCATGGCAGCAAACCCCATATATCCCATGGCTCCCATTATTTTCTACTGGGAACATATACTAGATGCAAGAGAAAATGAATGCGGCGACGTCTTTTCTTTATATATCAAATTGTTTGATGCAAAGGTCGATGCGTCCTGCTCTATGGAACCTTGTGGGAAATTTCTTGCAGCCTGTTTGAAGTTTAGTTGGTTCTTGGTATATTGTGCTTCTTCTGTCAATTTGTATATCATGGAACTCCGACTGTTATTTAGAGGACACAGAACAATAGAATTGAATTTTTTTAGCCAGCTAGCCCACAAATCTGCCTGATAATTTCTATGGTGTTGCGACTCAAATGTAGTATGTGGCTTGTTTTAGCATTTTTCCTTAATCGATGAACTTGGTAAAATTAATCTCCTGGAATAATTTGAAATCAACGAATATATACTGTGTAAAGTGCAATTGTGTTATCATATCAACAAGAGGCCCTTAAAATTCAAATTAGTCGTTGTTTAGCATTTTTTTCTTAATCAATGAACTTGGTAAAATTAATCTCTTGGAATAATTTGAAATCAACGAATATATACTATGCAAAGTGAAATTGTGCTATCATATCAACAATAGGCCCTTAAAATTCAAATTGGTCATTGTTATGCTTGTAGTGATAGAATTTTAAAAAAAATTATTTTGTTTCCTTCATTTTTTTTTAAAATAAGTGATTTAACATCCTTTGATAATTTTATGTAATTCAATTGTACAATATCAATATTTAATATTAATGATTTAGTATTTGAAAATAATGTTTTTAGATAATGTTAGATAGGATGACCATTTGTAAACAATTGCAATCTTGAGTCCGCCAGTCCTAGAGTCCTTCTATCAATTTGTATGTCGCGGAAGTCCGAGTATTGTTTGGAGGAAACGAGACAATAGAAGTTCAATGTTGAGCAAGAGAGCCTGCAAGTCTGCCTGTCAATTTGTATATCGTGGAACTCTGGGTGTTATTTGTAGGACACAGAACAATAGAGACTCAATTTTGAGCCCGCCAGCCCGAGAACCCGCGATCCAAAAAGTGGCTAAGTATGGACTCAAGGATCTGTACATGCTCTATAAAATATCATGTCCATACTTTATAAAAGTACATGTTTATTATGTATTGCTCGTTTATCATTATTATTTTTGCGGTGATAGAATTTAAAAAAAAATTATTTTGTTTCCTTCATTTTTTTTAAAATAAGTGATTTAACATCCTTTGATAATTTTATGTAATTCAATTGTACAATATCAATATTTAATATTAATAATTTATTATTTGAAAATAATGTTTTTAGATAATGTTAGATAGGATGACCATCCGTAAACAATCACAATCTTGAGCCCGCCAGTCCTGGAGTCCTTCTGTCAATTTGTATGTCACGGAACTCCAAGTGTTGTTTGGAGGACATGGGACAATAGAAGTAAAATGTTGAGCTAGAGAGCCCACAAGTCCGCCTGTTAATTTGTATATCGTGGAACTTTGGGTGCTATTTGTAGGACACAGAACAATAGAGGCTCAATTTTGAGCCTACCAGCCCGAGAACCCATGATCCAAAAAGTGGCTAAGTATCGAATGAAGGATCCATGCATGCTCTATAAAATCTCATGTCCATACTTTATAAAAGTACATGTTTACTATGTATTGCTCGTTTCTTGGAAAATTTCTAAGTGTGGAAGTTGGCGGATTCACGTGTTCAGATTTCCACTTACTTTTATATCACTAGCCCGACCAAATTGTACAAACTTTCTTGTCTAATTAAATTGTGCAATATCAATATTTAATATTAATCATTTAGTATTGAAAATAATGTTTTTAGATCATGTTAGATAGTTTATAGGGATTACCATCCATAAACAATGGAAATATTGAACCCGCCAGCCCTAGAGTTTGTCTGTCAATTTGTATATCACGGAACTCTGAGAGATGTTTGGAGGACACAGAAAAATAGAAGTGAAATGTTGATCCAACCAACTCGCAGGTCCGCTTGTCAATTTGTATATCGTGGAATTGTGGGTGCTATTTGTAGGGCACGGAACAATAGAGGCCCAATTTTCAGCCCGTCAACCCGAGAACCCGCGATCCAAAAAGTGGCCAAGTATGGAATGTGGGATCCGTACATGATCTATAAAAATTTCATGTCCATACTTTATAAGAGTGCATACTTAGTATGTATTACTTGTTTTTCGAAAAACTTGTAGGTGCGGAAGTTGACGGATTCACGACTTTAGATTTCACTTACTTTTATATCACCATCCTGACCAACTGCTTCCCAGTTTGATAATTTAATAAACAAATATAAACTGGACCAAGTCCAATTGTGATATCACATCAACATGAGGCCCTTAAAATTCAAATAGCCTGCAAGTTCACTTGTCAATTTGTATATCGTGGAAATGTGGGTGCTATTTGTAGGGCACAGAACAACAGAGGCCTAATTTTGAACCTGTCAGCCCAAGATCCCGCGATCCAAATAGTGGCTAAGTATGGAATGAGGGATCCACACATGCTCTATAAAATCTCATGTCCATAGTTTTTAGAAGTACATATTTAGTATGTATTACTCATTTCCTCTGAATGTTGTTTGGAAGACATAGAACAATAGAAGTGCAATGTTGAGCAAGCCAGTCTGCAAGTTCACCTGTCAATTTGTATATCATGGGACTTTGAGTTCTATTTGTAGGATACAGAGCAATAGAGGCCCATTTTTGAGCCAGCCAGACCGAGAACCCGAGATCCAAAAAGTGGCCAAGTAAGCCTGCCATCCTAAGAACCCGCGATCCAAAAAGTGGCCAAGTATGGAATGCAGGATCCGTACATGATCTATAAAAATTTAATGTCCATACTTTATAAGAGTACATAATTAGTATGTATTACTCATTTTTTCGAAAAAATTTAGGTGCCAAAGTTGGCGGATTCACGACTTCAAATTTCACTTACTTTTATATCAGTAGCTCGACCGACCGCTTCCCCGTTTGATATTGCAATATACAAATATAAACTAGCCCAAGTCAAATTGTTCTATCACATCAACACGAGGCCCTTAAAATTCAAATAGCCCACAAGTCCGCTTGTCAATTTGTATATCTCAGAAATGTGGGTGCTATTTGTAGGGAACGGAACAACAAAGGCCCAATTTTTAACCTGCCATCTTGAGAGCCTGCAATTCAAATAGTGGCTAAGTATGGAATGAGGGATCTGTACATTCTCTATTTACTCGTTTTTTGGAAAAATTCTAGCTACAGAAGTTGGCAGATTCACGACTTTAGATTTCAATTAATTTTATATCACCAACCGGACCGACCGCTTCTCCGTTTGATATTGTAAGAAATGAATATAAACCAGCCCAAGTCCAATTGTGCTATTACATCAACATGAGGCCCTTAAATTAAAATAGTCCGCTTGTCAATTTGTATATCGCAGAACTCTGGGTGCTATTTGTAGGGAACGGAACTACAGAGGCCCAATTTTGAGCCTGCCAGCCCGAGAACCCACGATCCAAAAAGTGGCTAAGTATGGAATGAGGGTTGCGTACATGCTCTATAAAATTTCATTTCCATACTTTATAAAAGTACATATTTGGTATGTACAACTCGTTTCTTGGGAAATTTTCTAGGTGCATAACTTGACGGATACACGTGTTTAGATTTCCACCCACTTTTATATCAGTAGCTCGACCGACTTCTTTCCCGTTTCATATTATATAAAATTTTTGGAACGCAAGTTTTCGAATACGCGGGTTTTTCTTTGAAATAAGATATTTCATATCCTTTTATAATTTTATGTAATTAAATTGTACAATATCAATATTTAATATTAATACTTTAGTATTGAAAATAATGTTTTTTAGGTAGTGTTAGATAGTTGATAGGGATCACCATCCATAAACAATCACAAGCTTGAGCCCGCCAGCCCTGGATTCCATCTGTCAGTTTGTATATGGCAGAACTCAGAGTGCTATTTGAACGACAAAGAACAATATAAATGAAATGTTGAGAGAGCCAGCCCACAAGTGTGCCTGTCAATTTGTATATTGCGGAACTCTTGGTTGTTATTTGTAGCTCACAGAACAATAGAGGCCCAATTTTGAGCCCGCCAGCCCGAGGAAAATTTCTTGGTAAGGAAGTTGGTAGATTCACGTATTCAGATTTCACTTACTTTTATATCACTAGCCCGATCGACCGACCGCTTCCCCGTTTCATATTGTACAAACCTTCTTGTCTAATTAAATTGTATAATATCAATATTTAATATTGATAATTTAGTATTGAAAATAATGTTTTTAGATAATGTTAAATAGTTAATAGGGATTAGCATCCGTAAACAATTGCATTCTTGAGGCCGCCAGCCCTGGAGTCGGTCTGTCAATTTCTATATCACGGTACTCCGAGTGCTGTTTGTATGACACGAAACAAAATGAGTGCAATGTTGACCAAGCTAGCCTGTAGGTCCACTGGCCAATTTGTATATTGTAGAATTCTGGATGTTATTTGTAGGCCATGAAACAATAGATGCCCAATTTAGAGCCCACCAGTCCAAGAACCCGCGATCCAAAAAGTGGATAAGTATGGAATGAGGGATCCGTACATGATCTATAACATCTCATGTTCATACTTTATAGTACATATTTAGTGTGTATTATTCATTTTTCAGAAAATTTCTAGTTTCTCTTTTCTCTCTGCTTTCCCTTTCTTTACTTACTAGTTTTTCGAAAAATGTCTAGGTGTGGGATTTGGCAGATTCGCGTCTTCATATTTTAATTGTTACTTTTATATCACCAGCCTAACCGACCTCTTCCCTATTTCATATTGAACAAACGTTTTGAATCGTGGGTTCCTGCATAGGCAGTTTTAACATTGTGTTTCCATGGTTTCGCCGTGTGCAACTAGCACTCGGACTTCCACGATTTACAAATTAGCAAAAATACCCCCCTTCATCTCGTATGCTTTCGCTTTCGGTTTTCTTGGTCCTTTATTCCAATGTCTCATTCTTTTATATACATAACCCAAATTTTAGCAATATACAAATTGCCCTCTCGCCATTGCGTTTCTGTTGTTTCCCTACGCACAAACAGTAGCCGAAATTCTGTGACATACAAATTGACGGTTGATATCTGTCACTGAGATGCAATATGACCATCGACCCTTCATGTCTCCTGGGTATATCTTATGCCCTTTTTATTTTGTAACCCGCTCGACCACTTTCCATACTTGGGTATTTCTAGGAATCAATTTCGCGGGTTGGCGGGTGCACGAAATGTACAATGCTTCATCACAATTCGCCATCACCATTGCCTTTGTACTTGTTTCCAGATATACAATAATTAATCTTTAATGCTAGTAGTTCATCCTGCAGGAACCATTAAGATTGTCATTAATGTACAGAAGTCTGGAGAAGATTTGTCATTACTATGAATTAAACTAAGATTAGCGCAGAAGTGTGTTATCCTTTCCAAGTATTCATTTCAAACATGATGCAATCTATTTTTGTGTGCCAGTGGGTTGGCACCTTTAAGAAATTTCTAATTCTTATTCTCTCTTCGCCATCACTTCCACCTTCGCACTTTTTTCTAAATATGCAATTAGTGAGTTGTAATGGTAATAGGTCATTCCACACGAACCCTGGAGATTGTCATTGATCAGCAAAAGGCTCGAGGACATATTCCATTGATACTCATTAAACCATAATTTGTGTAGGGTTATATTATTCCTCCCCAATTTTCATTTCAAACATCATCTCGAGCAAATGGAAATTCTCATTAACTTGTGGCAGCAGTTCTATCCAGATACAATAAACACATTCGTGCATAATGGTCAGAGGTTCCACTATTCCAGGGCATATTCGTACTACTCATCTCCCTCCTCCCAGGAGCAAAAAAGGAGATGGTCCCTTATTACACCGATAGATATATTTCAAGCCAAAGAATTCCATGGCAACCCTACCTGCTTAGAGAACCTTCCCAGTTGCATTGATGGTTGGCGAAGAGGTTGATGTCATGGATTCTGAGCCGGAAGAAGATGATCTAATGGGTGATGATACGACAATGGATGATGGAAATGCAGAGACTCTTCCCACTCCTACGTCCAAATTGAAATCAACCATAACAGACGAAACTTCCCGGTGCAGTGATGGCGGTCCTGACAACACCAAAAGGAGTTTCAGAAAAGTAATCGACGCTGAACGCAATAGCCTCTTTGCAGTGTGAAAGTAAGAATTCTAGAGTTCCAAATTACTCTATTCTGGGCAGAAGAGTTTCACTATAAGGATATGATATGTTGATACTCACAGAGATATATTTCAAGCCAAAAAATTATTCACTTGCGGTACTATTGTCCTGTTCTCTGGATATACAATTAACATCTTCGAGAATCAGGTTCAGAACTCTCACTGCTGCAAGTCATTTTTCTACTAGTCATCTCCTTCCACCCAAAATGGACTAATTTGGGCCTCTGAAATTGCATGTGCAACCTGTCCTTGAATTTTTTTCGACAATGCAGAGGCAGTTTCTAGCTGTGTCCTAAGTTTTAGTTAAGGGCTATTCCATTTGCCCTGCAACATTTTTCATCTTCTTCCTCACGGGAAGCTTCTGAAAACTATCAATTTCACCACAAGATGATTCATCGAGGAGAAAAATGCAAGGATCCTGCATACTGTGGATCCCATGCCTGTGTTTGTGGCAGATACATTCAATGTTTTGGCCCGAAGAACTGGGTCCAATTTCTAAGGATAGATGTACAATACTCTATGTTTTTCTTCTTTTTTTTTAAATGGATTTTCTATTAAATTTTTTTCCTTGGAGTCTTCTTTGTTGCTTCTTTTATGGATTTAATGCCTGCTCTCATTGACATGGTTCCTTGCTCTCGTAGTTATTCGATATTGTGTTTACTTAGGTTATTTTTTCTAAGATGAAGCATCTAACAATTATATGGCAATGTACTGTGTCAATCCACTAGCCTTTTATGAAAAAAAAAATGGATTACAGACAGTTTCAAACCAACGTTCAATTCTATTTGTAATGCAGATAGAACATAGCAATACCAATTTACAATCTTGCAACAAAATCGTCATTCTTGTTTCTACACATGCAATTATTAAGTTTTAATGTTAACAACCCATAATGCAAGAAGTTTAATACTTAAGTTAATATGTTACAGTCATGGAAGAATATATCAAGAACACAGTTACACCCACACGTTCCAATAAAATCTAATCTTCAACAAAGCATTTGCTAGCAATTAGTAGAAAATGAAGTTTAATAGTTAAGTTAATATGTTATAGTCATGGAAGAATGTATCAAGAACATACTTACACACACAGGTTGCAATAAAATCTAATATTCAACAATGCATTTGCTGACAATTAGTATAAAATGAAGGTTTTGCAACAATGGGGCTTCTTTGAAACCAACTCATGCTTACGAAAACTGCCCTCCCCTTTTATATTTTACCACTCTCTTATTCCCTGTAGTTTCTCTTTCTGGTTACTTAATCATTTTTTTCTGAAAATGCCTTGCTGCGCGACTTGGAGAATTCATGCGTTTCCAATGAGCGCTTCCCCCTTTTTTAAATTGGTCCTCTATTGCTCTATGTCCTACAAGTGGCGCCCAAATTTCCGCAATATACAAATTGACAGGAGGACTTGCACGTTGGCTGGCTCAACATTGCACTTCTATTTTTCTGTGACCTCTAAGTAGCATTCGGAGCTCCGTGATATACAAATTGACACACGAGCTCCAGGGCTGGAGGGCTCAAGATTTCCTTTTTTTACAGATGGAAAAGTGCTAAAATGAGCCATACCACATTTGTGCCACGTAATCTATATTAAATGGAAAGCATTTCCTCTATATTTCTGTGTCCTACAAACAACACCCACAGTTCCGCACTATACAAATTGATAGCCGGACTTGCGTGCTGGCTGGCTAAAAAAATGCCTCGGAGTTCCATGATATACAAATTGACAGACGAAGCATACAACCAAGAACCAGGTAAACTCACTGATCGTATTCCTGGTCGTTGTTTTCTGTGCCCGCCAACTTTGCACTTCTTTCCAACTATATATCTTGGCAGGAAAATGAGATATCTGTTACAGATGTGAATATATTGGTCCTTCTTTTCCATCTTCTATACTTGGCCAAATATCCGTTTCGCTTTTCCCTGAACTTTATCTTTCTCTTCACTTATTCATTTTTTCGAAAATGTAAGGTTGTGGGCGTGGGCAGACTTGAGGGTTCACGCTTGCACTTATGCTCTTATATCGTGAGACTGACCGACCACTTCCCCATTCCATACCCAAACACTTCTCTGATTATGAATTCCTAGTAGGCAGGCTCTAAATTGGACTTCTATTGTTCCATGGCCTACGAACAATACTGTCACTTATGCGATATACAAATTTACAACCAGACTGTTAAGCCCTAATATTGGGGAATATTGTATTCATAATGTTATTTTATTTATGTCGGCTTTAGGCCATTAGTTGTAATTATACTTCCTAGTCTCCTATATATACCAAGGAGACATTTTCATTTTGAATCATCTTGTACTTGAACATTT
>JZKD02S2166956.1:456533-471430 GCA_000966675.3 Picea glauca | reverse complement strand
GTTGCTTGGGTTATGGTAGAGGTGAGAAGGAAATTGAAGACGACTTAACAGGTCATCACTAACGCCTCAATATCTCCTCATACTATAATGTAAAACACCTAATTATTCTCGATAACATAAATGCATAAATTTCCATGCTCAGTGATTTGGAATTTAATCCCAAACTAAAGTAAATGGATTTCAGTTGTAAAAAGAAAAGAAAGATCTTGTATAACTTCTCATCCTTCCTTTATTCCATGCTTTCTTTTTTAGATTCTCAAGGAATAATGCCTTCACATGACCTTAACTTCATTCTAGAAAGTACTAAATTCACATTACATTAATGTGCACATTATCCATAAATGAAATTTGATTCTAAAACCATTACGAATCGAAACCAAGGCCCATTACAGCTGAATATATTCCCAAGTCCCCTCCACAGGGATGTAGTAATTGATTTGTATTTCTTCGCCCAACATAGCAGGAGAAATATCAGAGGAACAATACACCATATAATAACCCAAATTGGAGATTATTTTTTAGGGTTTTCAGAGGAAAAGAGCAGAACCGACGGCATGGGATATCCCGAAAACCCTTCTTCAAGCCCTGGCACTAGATCAGTCGAAGAAAGAGGCGATCATCATACAGATGATCACCATCACAGAAACAAAAGACACCATGAACGTCCTCTTCCTGTAGGTGTCCCTGGCAAGCCTCCCGGGGAGGCACGCCCTAGTGATGACCACAAGCCTCCCACAAACCCCTCTGGAATCTGTAAGGATTAGATTTATTTCATCTATGAAATAATTCTGTGTTGTATTCATACATGAATTCATGGTTTGGAAATATTTTTTCCTAATTTTCTTGTTACTCGTTTCAACATATAGGTCCAATGATTAAGTTCAGCGAGAGGGCTGAAGATTTGGCCGAACACTGTAAGTTTTACCATGATTTAATACCTAGTTTTGAGTTTTCTTGTAACAACTGCTGAATAGTATTGCCATTCATTTACAGTCAAACTTAGCAAGAGTGTGTCTGATACGCTGAAGGGAAAGCTGATTTTGGGTGCCGAAATAGTTACAAAAGGTGGGGTGGACAACTTGTTTAGGCAGCTCTTCGTTGTTGATCCAGAAGAAAAGCTCCTGAAGTCCTTTGCCTGTTATTTGAGTACCACCATTGAACCTGTAGCGGGTGTAATCTTTATATCGACTCAGAAATTTGCTTTCTGTAGTGAACGTCGACTGGCTTTCACTTCTCCTTCTGGAGGATTAAGCAGGAGTTACTACCGGGTATCTGGATATAAGCCCTTACATCTTTATCTTCCCTCTTATTAATTATGACCCATTAATCTTCAATCAGGATCTCACATGTTTGTTTTACTGAAATACTGTGTTGGTGGACTGTGGTGCAGGTTGTCATGCTGGTAAAAGAGGTGAGGTCAGTAAATTCATGTGAGAATTCTGAAAAACATTCAGAGAAATACATAGAAATCCAGACCGTAGATAAGGGTGAGTTTTGGTTCATGGGCTTTGTCAACTTCCACAAAGCTCTAAAATATATGAAAAAAGCTGTGGAATCTGGTTAGCAATTGAACTATGATAGATCAGTTGGATGGTTGTCTATCATACAGTCATGTAAGGAAGGATGGTTTATTTCTTCATTGTATTTACATTTGAATACAATAACAGACTATATTGATTTGAATATAAAAACACTACATTATATAGATTCTACAACAGTTTCTGCCCCCTAGAAATAGTTTGTGCTTTGATTACAAATGTAAATTTACATCCTTTCCAGCATCCACACACTGTGATACTCCAGCCCTTGTGCCAGCTGCATTTGCTTGGCCCCAGTTTCCACTGTCCAGTAGCCAAGGAGTATTTCATGCCACTAGAAATAGTATTTCAGGAGGCCCCATTTTCCACTGTCCAGTAGCCAAGGAGTATTTCAGGGCACTAGAAATAGTATTTCAGGAGGCCCCATTTTCCACTGTCCAGTAGCCAAGGAGTATTTCAGGCCACTAGAAATAGTATTTTCTGGAGTATACTTGAGGAAACCTCTATCGTACATAGTATTTATGAAATTGAATAAGCTAACTTTTTTACCTTTCAAATCGAATGGAGGGGGTTGGACGGGAGGGCATTTTGTTGGATGAGAACCGCATTTTGCTGGATGAGAACCGGTGCGGAAAATGTTTCATCGGGCTCCATTAAGTAAGTAGAAGAGTTAGCTTACTCCTTTATGAAACTAGCTGCTCTATTTCTACTGTCAATATGAATACTTATCTTTTAAAATATCTCTTTTTTTTCAGATGTTTTTGGGACTAAGTTATTTCTGAAAATAAAGAAAAACTCAAGTTTATGTTAATTTCTTTATATAATGTAAAGACACATTTAATATTGATTGATTTTAATTTTTTTAGTCAGATTCATATTATGTAAGTTTGGAGGGTTAAATGGTTATTTTTCATTTTTTTTTTTAAATCAAATTCATATTATATAAGTTTAGAGGTTTAAATGGTTATTCCTTACCTTCTTAAAAATAAAAAGAGTGTAAATAGAAATTTTTTTTGTTCTTTTTATAGCTCAGTACAGGGAGGATGTGTAATATAGAGATAATGGTTGATTAAAACATTTTATGGGGACCATAGAAAAACGCTGACATCATCAGAAAAAGAAAATGATTTGGCATAAGAGTCAAATCATATTTTTTGTTAAGTTAAATGGTTTTTAAAATGAATTATCTATTTTTGTGGTTTTCTTAATAAATTAAATAGTTTTTTAAATGAATCAAAGATAAATTTCTATCATCAAAACTTTCAGCAATAAAATGAAACTTTGATTCCAAAAAAAAATAAAGAATATTTAAAAACAATTTTTACAAAATAAAAAAATTAATATATATTCTTATTTTTCTTTAAAAAAAAAATTATAATTCAAATGAATTTAGATGATATATATCCTTATTCTATGTAAAAAGAAATTAGATTAAATTTAATGATTTTATTGAAAAAATCATGAAGTTTATAGAGGTATAGATATCTTATCCACCTTTGGATTTGAATTTGTAACCTCTTAGAAGAAAACACATGTTCTTAACCATTGTGTTTCCTCTAGAATTGTCACTATACTTAACAATAGAGTAAGAACCTTTCCTCCAATACTTATAATGAGTTTCTTCTCAAGAATTTGCAATATAATAGAGTTGCACCAAAACACTTTACATACTTGACAATGGAGTAGAACCTTTCCTCCCATGCCTTTCTTCTTCTTCTTTTGTTCGCCAACTGTGATTGAGATCTCTTGGTCTACCATCAAACTATGTTGTAGCAGTTGATCCTTTCCATCTCCAAGTCTAAGAATTTGTATTATGAAAGCAAATTGATTGGGTTTACCAAAACACTGGGATCTACAATCATGGGATTCATAATCATGTTTGGTATTTTTTTATTACTTTTTTATTCCTTGGCAGAAGTCAAGGACTTAGTTCCCCAAATATTTTTATCTTTTATTGAGAATTTAAGATTTGATAGAAAATTACTCATGAAACCAATTCCCAATTGGATGGAAATCTAACCTAAATTAGAAATGGAAAATTTTCACTATTAATATGCATTCAACAAAAATGAATTTAATGTTCTATATGTTGAGATATATACAGTTCCATCTAAAACACTTTTAGATTGGGGAATATATATCCTAGCATATAAAACATAAAATGTTGTGATGCGACATGCATATTGTTTGCCGAAAACTTCTACAAATTAACAAACATACCATAGTTGAATTGACATCATGCCTTGAATTATTGTTACTGAAATATTTTCATCTGCTAGTTGTTAGAGGGTACTTTGGTCTCATATGGAAGCTCAACTTGTACTTATCTTAGGACTTAACAACTTTTTGTCTTCCTAGGTTTTGCTAGTGTTGATTAATTGGGTTGGTTGTCATTGATGTCAACCCTTGAAGAAAGTTCAGTAGCAAATTCCTGTAGCACAAAGGTTTGGGTAATGGACCCAAGTTTGTTTGATGGATAATGGTATGAGTTTTGATATATTTGCAAGTAAGACTACTCTAGATGGATAGTACATGTCATGCCATTTCTGATGGTATGTGGAATGTCACATAAATCCTCACGGTTAGAGAGTTATGGCCATGTGAAGTTGGAGAACCCTTATGAGTCATCTAGAAGTCCCAAAAGGTCAAAGTAGTCAAAGTGTTTGCAAAAGGAATTATTTAAATAATAAAGTTAATGGAGAACTCCCTACAATAAGGAAAGTGAGATGTTACATGAAAGTATAAATAAGATGCAAGGCTCTCTCATTTAATCACACTTGAACCTATTGAATATCAATGAATAACTATTTTGTGAAAGGTTATTTGGGAAGGTATTATTGATAGAGAAAAGTGCGACAAAACAAGTGCGGCAGAAAAAAGTGCAGCAAGAACACTGCGACAGAAAAAGTGCGGCAGAAAAATGCAACAGGAAAACTCCGGCAGAAAAAGTGCGATAGGAAAAGTGCTGCAGAAAAAGTGCGGTAGGAAAAGTGCGGTATAAAAAGTGCAACAGGAAAATCGCGGAAAAAAAATCGCAGCAGAAAAAGTGTGACAGAAAAATCATGGCAAAAAAATTGCGACAGAAAAAGTATGGCAACAACATGGTTGGGGTCTATTTATGAGAGATATAGCACATCTTGTTTGAGGCATGTTTTGTGATCTAGGGTTTAGCTCTTGAGATGGTATTGGATGTTCAGTATTGCAAATTTGTTGAAGGATACAATTGGTATTTTGTTGTTGGTATTTGGCATATGGGTATTGGTATTTTGGTTGTGATTCGTTGCTGAAGTTGTTGGTTTAGCTTGAGACTACATAATAGTGAGGTTTTGGCACATGGTTTGATGTAAGGGTTTATGGTATTTGGTTTATGGATAGAGTGATGAATTGTTAGATAATTTTTTATGGTTATATTGGTGTATGTTTTTGGTATATGGTTGAGGTACATGTTGGGTACATGGTTGAGAAATGTAGTTGATGAGTTGGCACATACATGAGGTGTATAGTTGATGAGTTGGCACATACATGAGGTGTATAGTTGATGATGTTGGTACATCTTTATGAGTCAAGGTTGATTCATGGTACATGTTGGTTTAGGCTATTGGTACATGTTGTTTGGTGTAGTTTGATTGATACAGGTTGTTACAGGTTATTGGTACAAGTTGACAGTGACAAGTTGACTGTGGTAGTGGTTGATTCAGTGACAGTGACAGGTTGTCTACATTTTATGTTTATATTCAGAGTGGTTGGACGAGGCAAAGATAGGTGGTTGTAGCCACCTTCCGATTGTAGCTGGAGAACTTAGGGGGTTGTAACCTCCTTCTGGTTGTAGCCAGAGAATTGGGGAGTTGGAGCTTCCCTCAGGTTGTAGCCTAAGAAACTAGGGGGTTGGAGACTCCTTCCTGTTGAAGCTAGAAAAAAAAGAAGTTGGTGCTTCTAATGACTGTAATTCTTAAAGACATATAAGAAAAAACATTATGTGGTTTTCTCTCACTTTGGGTTTCCACGTAAAACACTGGTGTAATGTGTATGTGTGTGATTTCTCATTTGTTCATTGTTTATTTACTCTGCAACTATTGGATGATAATGATACATTGATATAACACTTGCATTTTATGGTGAAAAATGATTAAATTGCTCTATTATTGATTCACTCTCCCTCTCAGTAATCCAACAATTGGTATCAAAGCAGGTTCCTTCAGGAAACAGTTTAACTATTGGAAGGAGATCATGGATTATTCTGAGAATGGAGTACCAATGTTTAATGGTCAGAATGGTTTTAAGTATGAGATGTGGAGCAGAAGGACAAAAGTATTTTTACAGGCACAAGGACATTATATTTGGCTATCACTTGTTACAGGATATGATAGTCCAAAAAGGGAAAAGACTATAGCCAAGAAGGAATCGAAGAAGAATAAAAAAATAGCAATGGATTTCATCTGGGAAGGATTACCTAATCTGGTAAGAGAAAAGGTTGGTAAATGTTCATCATCCAAAGAACCTTGGGATAAGTTGCACGACATATATTATTCACCCATCACAGATTCAAAAAATGCCAAAGAAGATGCAGATAGAGATCAAGAAGATTTATGTTCACCATGTCAAACAGATTCAGAAGATGAAGAGTACATAATCACCAGAGAATTGATTAGTGTTTTAGATGAACTAAGAGAAGAAAACAAGTCACTCAAGAAAGAATTGATGAAACAAAAAGAAAATGCTCACATTTTTTAAGAATCCCAATAGGTCATCGACAACTTAAGAACTCAGCTAGAAGAAGCCAGAAAGATCGAAGAAAATCTTGAATATCAAAAGCAGTATTTAGAAGCCAACATAGAAGCACATAAGGAAGAAAATGAGAGAGAATATATTGACAGATCATATTAAGGAAAGAACTAACGATCTAAACTAGCTTGAGGCATAGCTTGGTCAAGAAGAGAAAGGACTTAAAGAAGAAATAATCACATTAAAAATTCATCTTGAAGAAAGGAAAAGAACAGACGAAGTCATGAAGTCTCAAGTAATGAAGAAAGAAGAAGAGGTTGAGAAGCTTGAAGAAGAAGTTGTCACATTAAGAAGTAAAATCGTCAAGCTCAACAAGAACGTTGAAGAGACAGAAACATCCACATCAGTTTTAGAGAATTAAGAGAAGCACTCAAGGTTGATAGAAAAGAAGAACAAAGAAAATAGAAAGAGTTATGCAGAAGTACTCAAAGGAAGGAATCATGGTCAACCAAAATCTAAGAAAACTATTGAAGATACATCTTCAAGAAGACCATTCATGTTCAAGCCACAAAGAAGCTTCAATCATGATCATGATCAGTCAAGGAAGAAATTCAAAAGGACTAAACCACAAAGAAGATCATTCACTCCTAGGTATGCAAATTACTTTTATGGTCATTGTTTTTATTGTACTAATTTTGGACATAAGGTTGCAGATTGCAAGGATTATAAAAGAATTGCTCAAGCAAGAAGTGAATATGTGGCCCCATGTAACATTGAATGTTACAAATGTCATAATTATGGACACATAGCTAGTGATTGTAGAATCATGATCGATAATTCCATGAAAGAGAACACTGATATCAGATATAAGAAAGTATGGGTAAGAAAACACGAAGAACAGGTGAACAAAGACCAGGTCCCAGAGATCACAAGATTGACAATAAAATGAGATGAATAAAATTCTACAGAGAAAAAGAAAGATGGCATATACAAAAAGGTTTGGAAAATAACTGAAAGAAAAGAAAGACAGATAAATAAGGAACAGGTTCAAGAGATTGTACTTTCAGGCATTCTAGTGAAAGATGAATCCACAGATAGAAAGAAAGAAGTCTAAACTCAGAGAGATAATGATTCTACCAATGGAGATGATGATGAATCTACCAATGAATATGATGATGAATACACATCAGAGAAGGAATTGTTCTGAGCCATCTAGCTTAGAGACTCCCAGGTAATATGAATATTAGACAAGGGGAGTCTATGCAATAGCTGTAACAGACCAAAGAACCATTCTTCGAGCAGATTGTAGAGTTTGAGAAGACAGATCCAGAGCAGTTAGTTAATAGAAGTACAGTTTGATGAATTAATCAAGACTTCATGATAGTATAGTGATAAATGAGTCAACATTATGAAAGAGTTGTGCAAGTAGAGTCTTGGACAGTATGGATGAGAGCATGGATTCATAGATTGGTTCAGAGAGTGGTTCATAGAGAAAGGAACATTATTATAATGGATGATAATTACATAGGAAATGGCTTGAACAATGCTAATGGATTCCAAATTGACAGATATTTTTTGGACACATGCAGTGCATACAACAATTCACATTTAAAACAGAGTAAGGATATGTAGAATGAATTTGAAATATCATTACTTAGATAACTATCCTTCTTTCTGGGTCTTCATATATGTCAAATAAACCAAGGAATTTTTATTTCTCAAATTAAGTATATCAAAGAAATGCTAAAGAGGTTTGGAATGGAAGACTGCAAACTAATTGCAAGTTGAGCAAAGATGATGATTCAAAGTCTACAGACTAGAGGCAATGCAGGTCAATGATTGGTAGTTTATTATATGTGACAACATCCAGACCTGATGTAATGCAGGTAGTTGGACAGGTGGCATGATTTCAAGCATCACCAAAGGAATCACATGTATTAGCAGTGAAGATGATTTTCATATATCTCAAAGGAACATAAGAGTTTGGATTATGGTATCCAAAAAGAAAGGATATATCACGTATTGCCTACAGAGATGCAGATTGGCCAGGTTGCATTGATGATTGACGAAGAACCAATGGAGAAGCGTTCTACTTGGGTGAGTGTTTAGTATCATGGTTAAGCAAGAAACAATCATCAATATCCTTATATACATCTGAGGTAGAGTATGTTGCAGTAGCAACATGTTGTACATAGGTTCTATGGATGAAACAAACTCTGACAGATATACAGGTTGAGTATGATGAGCCCATTCCAATAAATTGTGATAATACAAGCACCATCAGTATCTCAAAGAACTCGGTGATGCACTCCAAGATGAAGCACATTCCAATAAAGTATCACTTTCTACGGGAACAACTTGTAGAGAAGAACATCAAAGTTGAATATGTGGGCACAAAAGAAAAAGTGGCAGACATATTTACAAAACCACTTCCATGGGAAGCCTTTGAGTATCTTCATCAGAGACTCTAAGTAATTTCTACTCCAAAATGAATGATTTTGAATGATTATCTTATATTTCTTAGATTTGCATGAGGAAGCACCATAAAGAGGATAGTTCAGGTCGAGAGATCAGTTTCAGGAAGAGTTTAGTCAGGGGGAGTATCTCCAAGGACAATTCATTTAGGGGCAGCAACCCCGGATGGAAAGATACATTTTCCATTGATGACAAAGGGAGAGAGATTTATCAGATGTAGAACATAGAGGCATGGTTCCAGGGGGGGGGGCAGTGGTCACAAGGGGAGCATGAGTGATATGACTTCAATATTGCATGAAATGAATTCAATATTGCATCAAAGTGTTTCCATCAATGACAAAGGGGGATATTGTTGATTAATTAGGTTGGTCGTCATTGATGTCAACCCTTGAAGAAATTCCGGTAGAGAATTATGGTAGCACAAAGGTTTGGGTAATGGAACCAAGTTTTTTTGATGGATAACGGTATGAGTTTTGATATATTTGTAGGTAAAACTATTCTAGATGGATAGTACATGTCATGCCATTTACGGTGGTATGTGGAACGTCACATAACTCCTCACGGTTAGAGAGTTATGGCCATGTGAAGTTGGAGAACTGTAATGTCCCTTTCCAAATAGGATCTCCAGAGAGGCGGCTTAATGGTCTAAACCGCCCCGTTAGACTATAGCCAGGGCCAAAAAGGGGTAAACAGGGTTACTAAAGGTCACTCCAGTCACAGGTGTTATATTTGGAAAGTGACATTGAGCTAAAAAGGGTTAAAAGTGCTTTTAAGTCATTATGAGCTAAAATTAGAAGTCAACAATGAATTAGGGTTTCAACTGTGATTTAGGGTTTTGGAAGTCAACAATGAATTAGGGTTTCAACATGATTTAGGGTTTTGGAAAGCTATAAAGGAAGGGCTAACGACCTAATTCATCATTATGCAGATTATGACTTGTCATTGAGGAGAAGAGGTGCATCTCAGGAGAGATAGTTCAGTGTATTCTAGGAGGAAGACACCAGTTGGTTGATTTCGATATTGAAAGACACACCCTAGTCACCGGGAAGATCATCCAGGTCTTCCATCATTCTTCATTGATTCCACAGTGCTCCCATATTCTGAGTATTATCTTTTAGTTTCTTATTTGTATTTTAGCTAAGATCCTTTTGTCTTTTGATCTAGCAGAGTGTTGTTATTTTATTCAGCCGTAGTTGCTTATTTGTATTCTGGCTAAGATCCTTTGTCTGTTGATCTAGACAAGTATTGTCATTTTATTCAGCCGCATTCAGCCATTTTGTAATCTAAAGAGATATCATAATACAAACTTTGCAATCCTTTGTCACTTTTATTATTTGTATGATCATTTGTATGTTGTAAGCCTTTGATCCTACACACACTAGCAGCGTTTCCTAGACTAGCCAAGCCAGGAACATTACAATGGTATTAGATCTTTAGTCCTTCCAGCCTATGACTAAAGATAATGAGTGTAGCAGAAGACCCAGAGGGCCGTGAACATGTAGGTGACGAATATGTCACTTACAACAAGCATCAGGAAAGAAGGCATAGGCCTAATTTTTCCCCTTTTCCTCCTAGCTCAGAGGAAGAGGAAGGGGCGCACAGAGAAGTAGAGAGAAGGGCATAGTGTGAGGCTGAGCGCGAGGTAGAGAGGATTCTAGGAGACATATATGAGTGACCAGAGGGCAGTGGAAAGTCCCCTGTATATCCAGAGGTAGCTTTCATGCATGTTATCAATGATATGTTAGCTAGTCAATAGATCATGTCTCAGTCCTTGGCACAGGTGGTTGATAGATTGGATAGAGTGGACACCCCAGATACACAAGTCTCGCATGCAGCACAGGGGAACTCAGGAGCAAGAAGTAGACCCCAATCACCCTCTCGCACATACACCTCTGCAAGTAGGATTCCCAAACCCTTATTTCCCAGTTTCCAGACAGCACCCCCGGTAGCAGCACTGCCACCGATAGCATAGAGGCCACCCACTCATGCCAATGAAATTGAAGAGTATAGGAGGGAGTACGCAGAATTGGGTCATGACTTCCATCAAGACATGACCTTAGTCGATCACTGTGGACTCGGACTCAGGACCCTCCCCAGAGAGTCACCGAGGGGAGGACCACAACAACAGCAGGGGCATAACCTCGATTTCATCTGAAAAGTTGGGAAACTCACCATCTCTTCTTTTGACGGATCATCCAAATACACCATTAGAGCTTGGGTACAGAAGCTAGACACATATTACAATCTCAACCAAATGACCGAGATAGAGGCCATCAGTTTCACGACCTTACACTTAGAGGGTGAGGCACACGAGTGGTGGTATCATGGACTGGTGACATTGGGTCACAGTCGCATCATCTCCTATAGGGAGTTTATAGATAGGCTCAGGGACAGGTTTGAAAGGAAGGATCCCAAGATACACTTCAGGGATCTAGCCCAATTGAGACAAACTAGCACAGCAGAGGTGTTCATCACAGAGTTTCAGCGGGTAGTCATGGCAGTGATAGATATATCAAAGCCCAGGCTGATCATGCTATTCATAGAAGGACTCACAGATCCTTTGATAGGATGGGTGAAGGCATACAAGCCTCCCACTTTGCAGGATGCCATCCTTCACACTCGATATCTAGAAAACTCAGTGCCAAAGACTAAACCTTTCTCCAAACTATTTGTGCCCCAGAGGGATCGAGACATGAAACCATTCCAGGGAGAATGGAAGGACAAGGAGAAGTTGGATAATGAGACTAGGAAAGATCTTATGAGGAAGAAGCTTTGCTTCAGCTGCAAAGATCCTTGGGTCCTAGGCCACAGGTGCATGGGCAAGGGAGAGATTCATTATATTGAGGTAGCAACAAACAACATGGACAATGAGGAGGAGGAGCAGGATAGTGGATCCACTAGTTCAGAGGAGGAGTCGGCACCAGTAGAGGAGCATACTCCCCATAGACCACCGACACTAGTAGGAGCCCACCGTCCAGTAGTCCCACAACCATCCAAACAAGCTAACAAGAGGAAACTAGCAAAAGGAGGTGTCATAGCAACCCTTTCTGGTGTTCCCAGGTATGATACCCTTCGTATCAGAGGGATTATTAAGGGGCAATGGGAAATCACCCTGATAGATGGTGGGGCCACCCACAACTTCATCGACACTTCACTAGTATCGAGATGGGCAGTTCAGACAAAGGAGTTTGAGGGGTTTGATGTTACGGTAGCAAATGGCCACACAGTGGAGTGTCTAGAGAGAGTTCCAAACTTAGAGATGAAGTTAGGCAACTACACAGTGAGAGACACATTTTATGTTGTTGACCTATCAGACACTGTTACACATTATTTTCGTCATCTCTATGATCATTAATGATGTAAACCTGTCTGTTACCTTTAGAGGGGTCAGTGGCATGAGTTCCTAAAGAGAGAAGGGAGAAGAACTTTTCTTGAGAAAAGAAGTTGCTTTTTCCTATGTAAAAACCTTATAAAAAGGGAAGTTCGCAGGTTGCTATATAGGCAGGGTGCGAGAATGACCCATTCTCGAAGGTTGCACTATAGCTAGGGTGCGAACACCTCGTAGGTTTCTCTATAGCTAGGGTGCAAGAATGCCAGCACATGGGAAAAATGAGCGTTTTCCCGAATCTTCTAGAAGGAGAAACTTCTATGGTGAGGTGGCATCCGAATGGTTTGGATCTTACTCGCTTTCATGATTTAGTGGGATCATCCTAACCTCCTCACCTTATCCTCTTCAACTTATAAAAGGAGAGGAATTCTCATGGAGAAAGTTAGTTTTTGTGAGATTGAGTTAGCTTTGTTGGTTCTTGAGCTTGTTAGCTTTGGCTTGGTTAGAGTGGCTTTGAGATTTGCTTTGTCAAGATAGATTGTGAGTAGCCATCAGATCTATGGTTTCAAAATACTTGGAGCAAGAAGTGTGTGGGGAACGAAGGACAGTTGGAAGGGACCTTACGACATCAAGGCAATGGTTGTAATCTCTCTTTCACATTTAATATGATACAATAATACGATTCTTTCCCATAAAGCTAAGTCTACTTTATTGTATAACTCCTTGATCATATACATAGATTCATTATTGAATATATTGTGCTTTCTTTACTCCACTTGGTTTGTACTGTTTTGGTCTTGACTGTATGAGAGCATTGAAGCGAATCGGGAGCAAAAAAGACCAACGAAAGCGATTATAAGGTATGCAACTTTTTCTTGCCTCTTAGTTCATTCAATGGTTAGAATCTAGGGAAAGAGTATTATTCTGTATTGTTTTGTTCTAGATCCAGGTGAATCTAGGGAGATCGGTTTGTGTCCGCACTTACGGATTTATCCAATAACATAATTGACGACTCCACTGGGGAATAGATTGTTTCCTAGTTAGTCTAGTTTCCCTTGCTTTGATTGGTTGTTTTCTGGTCTCTGAGTCTGTGGGAGATCCATCCAGACTCTCTGGATTTGAAAGTTCACTCAAAATTTTTGTCCTTTTTCCAAATTTTGTGTTTACAGACATTCTCGCACTGTACCCTTTAGTGGCCTGCGAGAATCATCTGAGTTCGCACCCTACTGTGTAATCCAGTGCGAGGTGTTCGCACCCTACCTGTGTCTAGCCTACGAACTTCACTAATGTTCGCATTGAACTCTATAAAGAGGCTGCGAACCCTTTTGAAATTTGTGTTTGGAATTAGGATGTCCTATTTTTTGATGCCCAGTTTTGCTTTGATCAGTTGGATTGAACTTTTGGAGCTTATATTGATCTGTTTACAGTTTGCTTGACATCCTTTGAGTTGATTTTAGCCACTTTTTCTTTGTTTGGTTTTGAAGGATTAGTCTCTTTCTTTGAGTGTCTTTCAATTACAAAGCGTGTCTGTTACACATTATTTTCGTCATCTCTATGATCATTAATGATGTAAACCTGTCTATTACCTTCAGAGGGGTCAATGGCTTGAGTTCCTGAAGAGAGAAGGGAGAAGAACTTTTCCTCAGAAAAGAAGTTTCTTTTTCCTATGTAAAAACCTTATAAAAAGGGAAGTTCGCATGTTGCTATATAGGCAGGGTGCGAGAATGACCCATTCTTGCAGGTTGCACTATAGCTAGGGTGCGAACACCTTGCAGGTTGCTCTATAGCTAGGGTGCGAGAATGCCAGCACGTGGGAAAAATGAGTGTTTCCTCGAATCTTCTAGAAGGAGAAGCTTCTATGGTGAGGTGGCATCTGAATGGTTTGGATATTAATCGCTTTCATGATTTAGTGGGATCATCCTAACCTCCTCACCTTATCCTCTTCAACTTATAAAAGGAGAGGATTTCTCATGGAGAAAGTTAGTTTTTGTGAGATTGAGTTAGCTTTGTTGGTTCTTGAGCTTGTTAGCTTTGGCTTGGTTAGAGTGGCTTTGAGATTTGCTTTGTCAAGATAGATTATGAGTAGCCATCAGATCTATGGTTTCAAAATTCTTGGAGCAAGAAGTGTGTGGGTAACGAAGGACAGTTGGAAGGGACCTTACGACATCAAGGCAATGGTTGTAATCTCTCTTTCACATTTAATATGGTACAGTAATATGATTCTTTCCCATAAAGCTAAGTCTACTTTATTGTATAACTCCTTCATCATATACATAGATTCACTATTGAATATATTGTGCTTTCTTTACTCCACTTGGTTTGTATTGTTTTGGTCTTGATTGTACGAGAGCATTGGACCGAAGCGGGAGCAAAAAATACCAACGGAAGCGATTATAAGGTATGAAACTTTTTCTTGCCTCTTAGTTCATTCAATGGTTAGAATCTAGGGAAAGAGTATTATTCTATCTTGTTTTGTTCTAGATCCAGGTGGATCTAGGGAGATCAGTTTGTGTCCGCACTTACTTATTTATCCAATAACAAAATTGGCGACTCCACTGGGGAATAGATTGTTTCCTAGTTAGTCTAGTTTCCCTTGCTTTGATTGCTTGTTTTCTAGTCTCTGAGTCTGTGGGAGATCCATCCAGACTCTTTGGATTTGAAAGTTCACTCAAAAATTTTGTCCTTTTTCCAAATTTTGTGTTTACAGACATTCTCACAATGTACCCTTTAGTGGCCTGCGAGAATCATCTGAGTTCGCACCCTACTATGTAATCCAGTGCGAGGTGTTCGCACCCTACCTGTGTCTAGCCTGCGAACTTCACTAATGTTCGCAC
>JZKD02S2166956.1:424490-442777 GCA_000966675.3 Picea glauca | reverse complement strand
TGTGTGTGTGTGTGTTCGAGTCTTTAAGTAGTCGACAGAAGAAAAACATATAAAACATTTGATAGGAAGAGAAGCAACAACTGAAGATAGTCGAAAAAGTCTGAGAGGAAAAGCTCTAAGTGTTTTGTAAGTTGCAGAAATAGTTCATAAGTCATTGGAGCATAATCTCACCAAGTCATTGTATTATGTATTAGCACACAATGTCAAAGTTTAATATATATCAAGTATTTTTTGTGTTGAAATTTTCACAAGTATTTATGAGTTTATATGCTAAGTATATCACGGTGTTGATTTTTTATCAAGAAATTGTTTGTTTAGTGTCATTATCATAGCGTGCGGTAAACTGAGCAATCTGTCAATTGTGCGATAAGTCTTGAGAATTCAGTCACAAAGTTTTTTTGGTGCACAGTATTTGCAACTGCACAACACATAGTAGTATATGCATTGTATATATGGGATATAGTATTAGAGCAGGTTCTATCATAATAGGTTCTATCAAAGTAGGTTCTATCAAAGCAGTTTCTATCAGAGCAAGATTTATCAAAGTAAGTTTCAAGAGAAACATCTATGTTGTAAAGTGAAAATATGGCCTTTACTTCAAATCTGCAACCTCCCACTTTTACAGGAAAAAATTATGAGTTATGGTTCTTAACCATGAAGGTACTATTTCGAGGTCAAGATGTATGGGAGATAGTAAAGGATGGTTATGTGGAATCAGTATATCAGGCAATGTACAATTCTCTCACACAAGCTAAGAAGGATGCCTTGAAAGATCAAAGGAAGAAGGATAGAAAGATGATGTTTTGCATACATCAAGCCATGCATGAAAGCATACTCCCAAGAGTTTCATCAATAAAGAAAGCCTAGGAGGGATGTGACATATTACAAACTTCTTATTAAGGCATGAACAAAGACAAGACTTCAAAGCTACAAATTCTTAAAAGAGATTTTGAAATTTTATCAATGAAAGACATAGATTCAGTAGATTCATTTTACACCCATGTTATTGGCCTGATAAATTAGATTAAGTCTCATGGGGAAACCATAGAGGATAGAAAAGTTGTTGAGAAGGTACTTAGGAGTCTTCCTCCTAAATTTGATACCCTTATTGTGACTCTAGAAGAGAGTAAAGACCTGAGTCATTTTATCCTAGATGAACTACAAGCTTCCCTCATTAATAATGAACACAATCTAAATAGATCAAACATTGTTGAAATGTAACAAGGGATGTCCTCATTCATGTTTTTGTGTTTTGTCATGGGGGGGACATAAAGTCATGTTTACTAGACATGTTTTAATTGTAAAGTGACTTTTTAAAGAAAGTGCTTTTATAAAGTGACTGTAATTTTTAACTTAAAGTGATTTTAAGTTGTGGGGCCCAAACGTATTTGATGTGCATTTATTACTTATTTTGTAATTAATGAGGAGCATTAAATGTGAGCCCTTGTATTAGACTTATGATAGCCATTATATTGAGTTGGTTATGTAAGTTAGGGTTTCTTGGGGAAAAAAAAGAGAGTACATATACATGCTTAGGAATGAGAAAAAAACACAGAAAAGACAAAGAGAGAGATCGTATTTATAGAGAGTTTAAGAGCATCATTTTCAAAGCAAATTAGAGTGCATGGCTTCCAAGGCAGTGAAATCATAACATTCCGTACAATAGAAGGAAGAATAGTCCATACAGTGAGAAGACTCTGTACAACAAGAGGGAGGCACAATTTCCAAGGAAGAAGTTCCTATAGTTAACATTGTACTTGTTGGCAAGATTCCCAAGGTAGATTTTGTGCATTTATTGTTGTTGATTGTTATTTGTACAATGACATGATTTTCCAAAAATCAGGTTTCAGTTTCATTGGCATGTGTGGG
This sequence comes from Picea glauca, assembly GCA_000966675.3. NCBI lineage: Eukaryota > Viridiplantae > Streptophyta > Pinopsida > Pinales > Pinaceae > Picea > Picea glauca. Next base: position 440,908 of record JZKD02S2166956.1, on the reverse strand, counting down.
CAGTTGAAGCTTGTTGGCACAAATTTCTAGAAAGAAATCAAATTGTTGAGATAAGTTGATTTTGATTTTTTATTTAGAGTTGGAATTATTAAATTTATCGGTTATAAGAAATTTCAGATTTTCTCTTGAATAATAGAAATAATCTCTCTAGGGTTTTCCCCACAGTGGGTTTTTTTCCTTGGTCTTTGGACCAAAAATCATGTGTCTACTTGTTTCCTTATCAGAGTATGGGTCAGTAATTTACTTGAATTAAGTGTTTTAGCTTTCAATTGCTTTCTGTTTTAAAGGCATTTATTAAAAGATTAAAATCTCAGGTTACTCAAGTGTTTGATAAAATGTGTGAATGAGATATTTATGATTTTGTCATTAAAAATGTCCATGCTATCAGAGAAAGGACTTTGTAAGAAGTGCATTGTGTAGAATTTGATTTCAGAATTGGGAAAAGAAAAAGGGGAATAGCTGTTTGAATATGGATTCCATTAGACTTGAGGACCGGTTATATGGCATTTCTAACTATTTGCAATGGAAGGTTAGAATGACAACTATTTTTAAAGAAAATAAACCGTGGGATATTGTCACTATTGTGATAGTTCCTCCCTCCAACGATCCTATTTCCTTGGATATACATGAATTCAAAGAGGCCAAAGCCCAGAGACTCATTTTGGATGGAGTAAGGGATCCACTCATCCCACACCTAGCTGAAAAGAAGACAGCCAAAGAAATGTGGGAGGCATTGAAAAACCTATACAAGGCTAAGAATGAAAACCATAAGATGGCACTCAAAGATAAATTGCATTCAACCAAGATGACCATGGGTGAGAGTATGGTTCCATATCTTACCCGATCGACACAAGTTAAGGATGGACTGGCAGCTATGGGAGAAGTCATCTTAGATTCAGAGCTTGTGAGGATAGCCTTGAGAGGTTTTACAAAGGATTGGGAAGTCTTTGTGAAATACATTGTGGGACGTGAAAAAATTCTAGATTGGAGCAGACTTTGGGATGATTTCACTCAGGAGGAGATCTGTGTGAATGGAGAGAAGGGAAGAGAGGGAGCTCTTGAGGAGAAATTTTCTCTTATGTTAAAGGGCAAGGGAAAATTAAGAAGGCTTCCAGGATTGACATCAACAAAGTTCATTTATTTGCATGCAATGAATATGGCCACTATGCAACACAGTGTCCCAACAAGAAGGGGAAAAAGGAGAAACAGGTAGTAGCCTCTGTAGAGGTAAATGAATTTAGTGAGAAGTTTGAGAAATAGTCTTCTCTTGTTTCCATTGTTTCTAGTGGCAACAACTTTGAGTTTGATAGGACTTGGATGGTGGACAGTGGGGCCATAATTCATATGACAGGAATGTTGGACTCATTTATGTTTATATATTAGATTGGTCCTAATCATTTCATGAATGGGACTCACCAGATCATAGGAATCGACAATGTCAGGTTTCTGTTGGACTTTAGAGAGAACCTGGAAGTAGAAGGGGTGTTTTTTGTATCAGGGCTGAAAGTTAATCTCCTCTCAGTCTCAGATCTAGAGGATGTTGTATATGTAATCACTTTCTAATGTGGTTATGTTCATGTTCATGCAGTAGATGAGGTTCCCATCAGGGAAGTTCTGATTGGAGAAGGTAGAGGCAGAGTATACACAGTGCTTGTCAAGCCTGTGAGATGTCAGTTAGGTTGGATATCTGACTCAGAGGGAGAGAAAGAACCTCAAAGGAATGAATGTGCACCTGAATGTTAGTCCTCGGTTCATGGATCTATTACTAGCAGAACGATAAACTAGTATGAGTTAATCCAGTGAGAAAATGCTCAAAGACGAGACATGATTTCTCGAAGCATCAGTAGAAGACACAGTTCCACCAAACCAGTTCAAAGGCAACATCCAGGTTCAGAGGGAGAAACCGTTGCATATATCTTGGAGTCCAAGAATGGTCTTGGAAGTGGAAATGTTAGGAGGACCTCCCTCGTTGAGAGGGAGTGTTGAAATGTAATAAGGGATGTTCTCATTCATGTTTTTTTTTTTTTCATGGGGGGGACATAAAGTCATGTTTCCTAGGCAGGTTTTAATTGTAAAGTGACTTTTTAAATGAAGTTCTTTTATAAAGTGAATTTAATTTATAACTTAAAGTGATTTTAATTTGCGGGACCCAAAAGTATTTAATGTGCATTTATTACTTATTTTGTAATTAATAAGGAGCATTAAATGTGAGCCCTCATATTAGACTTATGATAGCCATTAGATTGAGTTGGTTATGTAAGTTAAGGTTTCTTGGGAAAAAAGAGAGAGTACATATACATGCTTAGGAATGGGAGAAAAACACATAGAAAATACAAAGGAGAGAGAGATCAAATTTCTAGACAGTTTAAGAGCATCATTTTCAAAGAAAATTAGAGTGCACGGTTACCAAGGCAGAAAAATCATAACAATTCATACAACAAAAGGAAGAACAGTCTGTACAGTGAGAATATAGTCCATACAGCAAGAGGGAGGCACAATTTCCAAGGAAGAAGTCCGTACAGATCATACTGTACTTGCTAGCATGATTCCCGAGGCATATTTTGTGCATTTATTGTTGTTGATTGTTATTTGTACAGTGACATGATTATCCAGAAATCGGGTTGCAGTTTGGTTGGCACGTGTGGGAAGTTGAAGCTTGTTGGCACAAATTTCTAGAAAGAAATTAGATTGTTGAGATAAGTTGATTTTCATTTCTGATTTAGAGTTGGAATTATTAAATTTCCGGGTTGTAAGAAATTTCATATTTGCTCTTGAATAATAGAAATAATCTCTCTATGGTTTTCCCCATAATGGGGCTTTTTCTCTGGTCATTGGACCAAAAATCACTTGTCTACTTGTTTCCTTATCAAAGTAAGTGATTTACTTGACTTAAGTGTTTTATCTTTCAGTTTCTTTCTTTTTTAAATGCATTTATTAAAAGACTAAAATCTCAAGTTAGTCAAGTGTTTGACAAAATGTGTGAATGAGGTATTTATGATTTTGTCATTAAAAATATTCAAACATGTCAGTAGAGAATGCATTTTATACGCAGTCATCTATAAGTCGTGGAAGAGGAAGGGGGAGATCTAACTTTAAAGACAGAGGAAGAAGTTATTCTAGAGGTGGACGCAATAGCAGTCCTTGAAACACTAGTGGAAGAGGAGAAAACCCAAATACCATTCAACCAAGTAGTCAGAGAACTGACAAATCAAATATTTGGTGCCATTATTGTAAAAATTATGGACATTATGCATATGAGTACAAGAAGAGACAATATAATCAGACCAAGCAAGGAAAAGATCAGTCAAACAATGAAAATAGTCCCTCCAATCCTATGTTTATGGCGTGCACTGAAACAATGCCTATAATTTCCCTAGTTGAATGCAATATTGATCAAGAAAGTCCTTGTGATATATAGTATCTAGATTCAGGTTGTAGTAATCACATGATAGGAAACTTAGAATTGTTTTATAGTTTGGATAAGTTAGTCCAAACCCAGGTTACACTTGGAATGGATATCCAAGTCATTGTCTTAGGAAAAGACAGTATAAACATTTTAACTAAAAAAGGAGAACAAAAAGTTATGCCTGATGTATATTATGTTTCTGGTCTAAAACATAATGTGATGAGCACAAGAAAACTGTTACAAAAAGGATATAGAATCTACATGGAAGATAATCAATTTGTGATTATGGACAGATATCCAAGTAATCAACTTATTGCAAGAATCTAGATGATAAGTAACAAAATGTTCCCATTGACATTGAAGCCAACCAAGAAGAAAAATACAGTGCTAGTTGTTGGTAAATAAAAATATGCTTAGTTAGACACTGCATTTACAATAGAAAGTGTGCGTAGTTCTGAAAAAGGAAAAGGTAGTGCATGCAATACCAAGAAAGAAGAAGACAATGGCAAAAAGATGCAGGAAACATTCCAATTTGAAGTGCAGGATCATTCTTGGCTATGGAATTTCATATTTGGACACTTAAACTTTGGAGTTCTGGAGCTGCTACACACAAAGGATACAGTAAAACGTTTTCCATTGTTTGAAAAACTAGAAAGAATATGTGAAGGCTACATATTTAGAAAGAAACATAGAGAATAATTTCCAGTTGGCAAGTCATATAGAGCAAAAGCTCCACTGGAAATAGTACATTCAAATATTTGTGGACCAATGAAAACACCATTTATAGGAGGTAGTACCTATTTTATTACATCCATTGATAATTTCTCAAGAAAAACATGGATTTATTTCCTAAAACATAAATATGACGCATTGGGTTATTTTCAACAGTTTAAATCACTTGTGTAGAAACATAGTGGTTATTGCATCAAGGTTATAAGAATCGACAGAGGATGAGAATATGTTTCAAGATAATTTAAGAAATTTTGTAGAGTTCATGGTATCTACAAGAAATTTTCTGCGTGGTATACACCACAGCAAAATGGTGTCGCGGAAAGAAAGAATGCGACCATCATGGAGATGGCACGTAGTATGTTGGTAGACAAACATTTATCAAATGAATATTAGGCTAAGTCAGTAGAAACTGCAGTATATATCTTGAACAAATGTCTGACAAAGAGTGTGAGAAACAAATTTCCTCAAGAAGCCTAGACATGAATGAAGCACATTGTGGCACACTTAATTTTTTTTGGTCGTGTCACATATGCACATGTTCCAGAAGAGCTGAGAAAGAAGTTGTACAAAAAATGACATACATGTATATTTTTTCGGCACTCTGAAGATACAAAAGCATACAAGTTGTATGACCTTGTCACAACAAAATTCATAATTAGATACAATGTTTAGTTCATGGAAAATGAAGCATGGGATGGAAGAATAACAAAGACAATCATAATTATTAATGTTATTGCACATGATGACACATAAGAAGAGGTGGTTCAAACACCATATACAAGTCAATGCACAGTCCCTTCTACACCTGCCACTATGATACAAATCACAACACAAACTACTCCAGTAAGATCAATAGGTGCACATTCTACACCTAGAGCACAACAAACTCCAGGAAGCAGTCCGAGTAGTTCTACATCCAAAGATCCCACATTAGAAAGTTTGTTACCAATAAAGACAAGAATTATGTGTGACATATATAATGAGGACACACCAAATTCATTCTATGTTTTTTCTTTGTTTTCACAAATAGATGATCCATTAACTTTTGCAGAAGTTGTCAAAGATGATGTATGGGCACAAGCCATGGATTAAGAAATTAGAAGCATATGGAACAATCATACATAGGAATTGGTAGATGTGCTTGAAGACAAAGATGTAATAATTGTGAAGTGGATTTATAAAATGAAGCAAGATGTAGAAGGAAATATGCAGAAGCACAAGGCAAGGCTAGTTGCAAGTGGTTTTACACAACAACCTAGAATTGATTTCAATGAAACATTTGCACCAGTTGCGTGCATGGACATAGTTAGAACTGTGTTATCCATTGCTGCGCATAAAAAATGGTATGTTTATCAAATGGATGTAAAGTCATCATTTTTTAATGGACATTTAGAAGAGAAGTGTATGTGGAACAACCACAAGGATATGAGGTTCCAAGGAAAGAAAACAAAGTATACATATTGAAGAAAGCACTGTATGGGTTAAAGTAAGCTCCCAGAGCTTGATATAGTCGCATAGATTCTTATCTCACACATCATGGATTTCAGAGAAGTGAATGTGAGCCAACACTATACATCAAATAAAATCAACAAGGTAACATATTAATTGTTTGTTTATATGTAGATGATTTGATTTTTACAGGTGATTTTGGCATAGAAGAATTTAAGTCAGTCATGAAGGATGAACTTGAAATGACTGATTTAGGGATTATGCGATACTTTTTGGGTATTGAAGTTCACCAGTCCAAAGCTAGTATATTTATCTCACAATCTAAGTATGTGCATGAAATCTAGAAAAGGTTCAACATGATAAATTCCAAATAAACCCCAACACATGTCATAACAGGATTGAAGTTAAGTAAGGAAGATGAAGGGTCCAAGGTGGGTCCCACACCGTTTAAAAGACTAGTAGGTAGTATTATGTATATGACAATGACAAGACTTGATATTATGTATCGAGTGAGCCTGATTTCAAGGTTCATGGAAACTCCAAAACAATCACATTGGAAGGCAGGAAAGAGAATTATGAGATATGTGAATCGAACAAAATATTTTGGCATTATGCATTCTACTTCAAAATATTTCAGACTTATTGGATACACTGACAGTGATTGGGAGGAAGCATAGATGACAGAAAAAGTACCTATGGGTACACATTTCATTTTGGAACAAGTATGGTGTCATAGGCATCAAGGAAGCAACCCATAGTGACTCTTTCTTCAACAGAAGCAAAGTACGTCACAGCTACAAGCTCAACTTGTCAAGCATTTTGGATGAGAAGAATGTTAAAATATTTGTTGTAGGAACAACATGAACCAACTACAATATTTTTTGACAACAATTTATCCAATAATGTTATCAAAGAATCACGTGTTTCACAAGAAAACCAAGCATATTGATACAAGGTATCATTTTATTGGTGAATTAGTGAATAACAAATAAATTTGTTTAGAATTTTCCAAGTCAAAATAACAAGTCATAGATATTTTCACAAAAGAACTAGGTTGTAAGGCCCTTAGTTGAAAGAGGCAGTCTATCAGGCCTGTGAGAAGCTATTTCTAGGTGAAGGAGTCTACTGGGAAGTGGTATTCTTCCAGAGAGAGTCTAGCACCAACTATGGAGCTCTAAGACTTCCTGATCCGGCCTGTTGTCGAGACCCAAAGAGGCAGGTGAAGCACTGATGGACTGTTCTTGTGAAGGTGTATACTCTCGAGTGGAACAGGCATGTGGGGAATGAGAGTCCATGAGTAGTGGGCATAAGAAGGCATCCTGGGAAGAATCCTTCCAACTATTCTGTGCAGTTTTCCCTATAATCTCAGCCTAGACTAGGATTCCTTGCCTTGGGTGGAGCTTAGTCCCAGCTCGGGGGTGACCCACTGCTAAGCGTGATGAGCAGCGTGGTCTAAGGCTTGGAGGTTCGTGGAAGGCTTGCACGTGGTTGGTGGAATTACGCCAGTAATAAAAGATAAGTGTTAATTTTTTACTTAATTTATAAGTATATGCATGTCTGTGATTCTTGCAATATTATCATGTATTCCGTTGTAATCATGAATTATTGTTAATCCCATTAAATCTGCATGTTAGTCGTAATTCTGTGATTACTCTGTTTGGTTTAGTTAAATGTGGGTAATATGACTTAATTCATGTTATATATATAAGTGTGAGAATGTTGTTTCCGCACAGTATCATTTTCCCGGTCGTGGGGTTAACGGTCGAGGACATTACAGTATGGTATCAGAGTGTGGTTTACAACACTGAACCTGAATGGGTTGGATAAGTGGTCATTGGACCCGAAGTTCAGGTGGGAATCGTGTTTGGAAGAACCAATTTTTGGACCTTTGAATGTTCCTGAGTGCCAAGGAGTCACTCAGTTGTGTTACAAAGCTTAGGAGGTGTAGCGGTATTATAGAACCCACAGTCAGTGTGGTATATGGCCACAGGGAGAGAGAGAGCACAACACATGAAGTGTTTGAGCCATTGGATCTGATCAGGAGGAAAAGATATCCCTTATGACTGTTAGATCCAGAGAAGGTGCCGGAAGGATATCCGAGAAGCTTTTCGAGAGTTCGGTTGTCGGGGAAAAGAGGGGAGCGTTGAGACACAGAAACTCGAAAACCTGAGAATATCTATGCCATAGATCTAGGAGGAGGGCTTGACCGTTAGATCTTGTGGAGTCGCACTCTAGTTGGTCGTGAGAACCTTTCGGATTTTGCAAAGTCGGGAGATGGGAAGTGAAGAGAGGTGAACACCTCCGAAACCCGAAACCCCGAAATCCTGAAATGATCTACACCATAGATTGTAGGATAGGAGCTTTATCATTGGATCAAGTAGATGAATAGACTGTAATTTCGTAATTTTGGCAAACGAAAGTTTGAAATGTGTGGATGCACGAGCTCCCGATGCCCGAAACTCTGAAATGAAAAGGGAAAGTGGTGGGACCCTATGACGTCGCCAGAAGTGGTGTGGACCTTCTTAAGGACACCATGTGTCACTACCTTGGTTGGTGACATCTGTGTGATGGGCCCAGAGGGAGAGAGATCGAAAGTTCAGGAGTTGGGAGTTGGAGAGGGAAGCGAGTGGGAGACCCTCTGGGACCAAAACCCCGAAACTCAAAACCCTGAAGCCCCGAAATCCCAAAAACTTAATTTTCGTTTGGAGAGTCTTGTAGCACCTAACAGTTTAGAATTTGATCATGGCCTGTGGATGCATGGGTTGGGGACTAAGAAAATGGGGGCTATCGCCCAGAAATTGAAGAGCCAAACAGAGCTCAGAAAATTCGTGGAATCGAAATGTTTTCTTATTCACATTGGTTTATGAATGTTGTAGTTTTATTAAGGGTTTAACGCCTGACAAACTTCGGTTGACTGCATGTTGTGTGTGCAGAGTTCAACGAGTGTCAGGATAGCCGTGAATCGACGTTGAGTACAGAAATGGAAGAGGTGCGGATTGCCTCCAAATCAGAGAATGAAAGAGAAGGAAGGGATGTCAACTTGGGAGTCGAAGGATCGAACTCCAATGGGAACATAAAATAATTGGATAAGGAAGGGCATATGATGAAAATCATTGAAATATTGCAGAAATATGCCCAGGCTCACCGAGTCGATAGCCTAAATCTCATGAGGGTCAGGTATCAGCAGGGTGAATTCAACTTAAAGATGTTGAAGAGCCTGGAAAGAATAGAAAAGAAAATTGAAAAGGAGAGTGACACAAGAAAAACAGGGAGTCGAAGGACCCCTGAGAGAAAAGAAGATCGAGGAGTGGTAGCAGACATCGTCGTCGCTCCCCAAAGCATTCTAGTAAGGAAGAACACAGTAGTTCAAGCCCATCTCCTACCAGAAAACACTGAAGATATGGAGTGGATGAATTGAAAGGGGAGATGAACAAGATTAAGCCTCCTACGTTTGATGGAGAACATAAGAATGAGGAAGATGTGGAAACATGGTTGCTTGGCATGAGGAAATATTTCCAACTGCAAAATTATTCCTCATGCAGAAGGAAGAATTGTGATATATCAACTAAAAGGAAAAGCATCCATGTGGTGGGATCAGCTTGTGTAGGTGCAGCACATTAGAGAGAAAGATATCACTTGGAAGGAATTCAAGAGGTATTTCGAGAGGAAATATCTGACTAAAATATACTATGAAAGAAAGATGAAGGAGTTCTTCGAACTCAAGCTGGGCAGCATGACCATTGATGAATACGAACAAAGGTTTTTGGAATTACTGAAGTATGTTCCATTCATCAAAGATGAGGCTGTCAAGATTCATAGGTATCTGAGTGGACTTCCACCTCCCATTGGTGACAAGATTCAGTATGATGATCCTAATACTATGGAAGAAACAATAAGAAGAGAGAAATTCTTATATGAACAACAAAGAGAAAAGCCTATCTTTCGAAAGGCTTGGGATGACCAGAAGAAGTTTAAGAAAGAATAGAGGCAGAAGGGAAACAAACCTCCCTTTTTTAGAAATAGTCCTCAAGGATAGCCATCGTTTAGAGAGCCGAGAATGGCTCAAGTGGGGGAACAAAGGTCGAGAAAAATGCCCATTCAGTGTTGGGGCTGTAAAGAGAACCACAAGTACAAATATTGTCCCTATAAAAATGGCAAAGCAAGAGTTATCCATAATGTTCAAAAAGATGAAACAGTGGAGGAAATGGGAAGTAGAATGCCAAGGATCTATGTGGCCATGGACAAAAAGCAAGATGAATTTCAGTTGCACATGATTAAAGTGGAAGGTATGATTAACAACCAACCATTTATTATTTTAATTGATTCAGGGGCTAGCCATAGTTATGTAGATCCTAGGGGGTTGGAAAGTTTGCATTTATGAAGAAGAAAACATGAAAAGTCTTGGTTAGTGCAGTGGGCTATAGGAACCAAGAGGAAAGTCACTGATTTGGTTAAGTCTTGTCCTGTGAACATGAAGGGATTGAGCATGAAGGATGAATTGAATATTATGCCTTTATGCTCTTATAATTGTTTTATTGGGATGGACTGGTTGGACCATCACCATGCCCTCCTAAACTGTCATAACAAGGAATTTACTTGCCAGGATGAGGAGGGGAATCGGAAAACAGTCCAAGGAATTCTCGGAGTTGTGTTTGTTAGAGAAATATCAGCAATGCAGCTGGAAAAGTGCTACATGAAAGGTTGTCAATTGTTTGCAGCCCATGTGGAGGAAGCATCCAGAGATGAATTCTCAAATATTGGAGACCATGTGGTACTAACAAAGTTTGAAGACATATTTCAGGAGGTACCCAGACTACCTCCGAAAAGAGATATTGATTTCTCTATAAATTCGATGCTTGGAGCAGCTCCAGTGTCGAAAGCTCCTTATAGAATGAGTACACCAGAGATGAAAGAGTTGCAATTGTATCTTGAAGAGCTTCTAAAGAAGGGGTAAATATTCCCAAGTGTGTCACCTTGGGGTGCCTCAGTCCTATTCATGAAGAAGAAGGACGGGACGTTGAGGTTGTGCATTGATTTCATACAGTTGAACAAAGTAACTGTCAAGAACAAGTATCCTCCGTCGAGGATCGACGATATTTTCGATCAGTTGAAAGGTGCAAAAATATTTTCGAATATAGATCTCAGATCAGGATATCACCAGGTAAGAATAAATGATGAAGACATCAGCAAGACTGCCTTTAGAACAAGGTATGGTCATTACGAGTTCACAGTGGTACCGTTTGGGTTGTCGAACACACCTGTTGTTTTTATGTGCTTGATGAATGGTGTATTCAAGGACTATCTAGACAAGTTTGTCATAGTCTTCCTGGATGACATTCTGGTGTAATCCAAGTCAGAGGAATAGCATGAACAACACCTGAGGATGGTGTTACAACTGTTGAGAGAACACCAATTGTATCCCAAGTTGAGAAAATGCTCATTTTATCAAAGGAAGATCCATTACTTGGGGCACATTATTTCAGAAGAAGGGATCGTCATGGATCCTGAGAAGGTTGAGGCCATCAGAGAATGGTCAATGCCAAGGAATGTGGCAGAAGTTAGATCCTTAATGGGTCTAGCAGGCTATTATAGAAGGTTTATCACAGGGTTCTCAAAGATAGCTCACCCTATTAGTTCCCTGCAAAGGAAGGAGAAAAAGTTTCAGTGGACTGAAGAGTGTGAGAAAAGTTTCCAGTGATTGAAGTAGTTGTTAACCAGTGTTCCAATATTAAGGATTGCAGATCCAAATGTGGATTTCGTGGTGTGCACAGATGCGTGTAAAGAAGGGTTGGGAGGATTTCTCAGTCGGAATGGATTCATAATCTGTTATGAGTCCACGAAGTTGAAAGAGCACGAAAAGAATTATGCCACTCATGATTTGGATTTGGCAGTAATCGTTCACGCTCTGAAGAAATGGAGACATTACCTCATGGGAAGGAGATTTGAATTGAGAACAGAACACAATGGTTTGAAATACTTGTTTGACCAACCTACCTTAAATGCCAGGCATAGTAGGTGGCTGGAATTTCTGTGTGAATACGACTTATTTATCAAGCATATCAAAGGGAAGGAAAACAAGGTGGTCGATGCACTCAGCAGAAAGGTGCACAAGTTACATGATTCAGCCATTAGCATGTATAGGAATGATATTAAGGATAGAATTTTGGAAGCTACAAATGCAGATTTGTAGTATAGAGACTTGGTAGAAAAGCTACAGCAGAGTGAGAGACCACAGAAAGAGGAAAATTACACCTTGGAAGCTGATGGAATACTTTTGTACAAAAATAGAGTTTATATACCCAATGTCCAAGATTTTAAACTTGCGATTCTAAGAGAAATGCATAACGTGACTTATGTTGGGAACCCTGGATATCAGAAGACTGTGGCAATAGTCAGGAGCCATTACTTTTGGCCAGGTATGAAGAAAGATATTGTTGAATATATCGCTAGATGTATGGAATGCCAGAAGGTTAAAGCTGAGCACATGCACCTAATAGGGTTGCTACAACCTTTGCCCATTCCTAAATGGAAGTGGGAAGTGGTGACAATGGATTTTATTACAGGATTGCCTAGAACGGACAATCTGCATGATTCGATCATGGTAGTGGTGGACAAGCTTACAAAAGCTGCCCATTTTATTCCACTGAATACTACTCACAAGGCAACAGATGTTGCTAATATTTTCATGAAGGAAGTGGCACGATTTCACGGAATTCCTAAAACAATTGTGTCTGACAGAGACCTGAAATTCACCTCGAATTTTTGGAAAGGATTGTTCAAAGGATTCAGAACGAATATGAACTTTAGTACAACTTATCATCCTGAGTCTGATGGATAGACAGAGAGGGTGAACAGAGTGATAGAAGACACACTGAGAATGTATGTGATGGACAAACCATCAAAATGGGAAGACTACCTACACTTGTTAGAATTCGCTTACAACAATGGGTATCAATCATCATTGAAGATGAGCCCATTTGAAGCACTTTATGGCAGAAAGTGAAATACTCCAGTAAGTTGGGATAATCCAACTAACAAGGAAGTAATTGGGCCAGAGTTGCTCAAGGAAATGGAAGAGCAAATGCTTAAAATTAAGAAGAATTTAAAAGGTGCCCAAGATGAGTAACAAATTTATGCTGACAAAAACAGAACCCACAGAGAACTCAAAGTGGGTGATCATGTTTTCCTGAAAGTAAAAGCTAATAGAAGTTGCTTGACGCTGGGAAACTGTGCCAAGTTGGCAACCAGATTTTGTGGGCCATTTGAAATCCTAGAAAGGATTGGGCCAGTTGCATATATGCTTGCATTACCTGCATCCATGACTGTACATAATGTGTTTCATGTTTCATTTCTTAAGAAATATATACCTAATGCTAATCATGTTATCGATTGGAATGTGATTCAAGTGGAGCAAGAAGGTATCCTGCAAGTGCATCCTGTGCGCATATTGGACAGGAAAAGCAAATAGCTCTGGAATCGAGCTATAGGGCTTGTAAAGGTCCAGTGGATCTGGTACGGTCCTGAGGACATGACATGGGAGCATGAGGATGCTATGCGGGTAGAATACCCACATCTTTTTGAATATTTTGGAAATCTTGTTGATGTTGTGTGAAAGTTGCACTGAGGACAGTGAAAAAATAAGGGGAGGGAATTGTAATATCCTCAAGGGTGAGCCATGTTGTAATCATGCTTATGAATAGTAAATCATGTTTTATAGGCTAGTGATCCAAGTTAATATAAGCTAGTAAGGCTTATGAGTTTATTAGGCTGAAGAGCCTAAGTGTTAAGGCCGAGAGCCTATTTTTGTATATGTAATTATGCAGAACATTAATAAAAATATAAACACTGTTGCGTACAGACTGAGCACGATGAATGAGTGATGGGGGACTAAGCTTCCACAAAGTGGGTAAGGGATTAGGGGCTGGAAGGTTGGAAAGAGAGGCTAAGTGTTAAGCCTAGGGGCTTAAGTCCTTGGGAATAATATTTTAATATTATTCCAAAAGCCATGTGAAATATATGTTTTGTCATAAGTTCCTAGAGAGGAACGCATGCTGATGGAGTGCATGCAACTTCATGGGTGACATGTGTCGACCCAAGCACATGTAGTTAAAAACTGCAGAAGTCATATGTGGAGGGGGTCGCTCCTCATTCCATCATCCTTTGCATCTGATTTCGGATACCCTCACGCAACTCTGAGAACCAGAAAACCGAGATGTCTTTCTGAAGACCAAAACATCATCCATCTGATTCCGTTATTGGTCTATGTCTATCCTTGACATACCTATGCACCGTTCAGAGAACTCGTTAGGAGGGGAAAGTCGACTTGTGAGTTCAAGAACCCATTCTATCCGCCATTGCAGAGATGAATCCGTACTTGATATGTTTGTAGGTTGTTGCTTTTTATTTTCTTGAGTGGGGTTGTGTTGTGGTTATCCTCACCATGCAAGAATTGAGTCAGAAGGGGATGAAGAACCAGGTTGTGAGGCCCTTAGTTGAAGAGGCAGTCTATCATGCCTGTGAGAAGATATTTCCAGGTGAAGGATTCTGTTGGGAAGTGGTATTCTTCCAGAGAAATTCCAGCACCAGCTAAGGAGCTCTAAGACTTCTTGATCTAGCCTGTTGCCGAGAACTAGAGAGGGAGGTGAAGCACTGATGGACTATGCTTTTGAAGGTGTATACTCCTGGGCGAAATAGGCATGTGGGGAATGAGAGTCCGTGAGTAGCGGGCGTAAGAAGGCATCCTGGGAAGAATCCTTCCAGTTATTCTATGCATTTTTCCCTGTAACCTCAACCTAGAATAGAATTCCTTTCCTTAGGTGGAGGTTAGTCTCATCTTGGGGGTGACCCACTACTGAACGTGATGAGAAGCATGGTCTAAGGCTGGGAAGTTCATGGAAGGCCTGCACATGGTTGGTGGAATGACTCCAGTAATAAAAGATAAGTGTTAATTTTGTACTTAATTTATAAGTATATGCATGTCTGCGATTCTTGCAATATTATCATGTATTCTGTTGTAATCATGAATTACTGTTAATCCCATTAAATCTGCATGTTAGCCATAATTTTTTTATTACTCTGTTTGATTTAGTTAAATGTGTGTAATATGACTTAATTCATGTTATATATATAAGTATGAGAATGTTGTTTCTGCACAATAGTGTTTTCCTGGTCATGGGGTTGATGGTTGGGGACATTACAAGTTCATAAGTCATTAGAGCAAAATCTCATTAATTCATTGTATTTTGTATTAGCACACAACATCGAAGTTTAATATATATCAAGTATTTTGTGTGTTGACTTTTTCACGACTATTTATGAGTTTATATGCTAAGTATAGAACAATGTTGATTTTGTATCAAGAAATTGTTTGTTTAGAGTCATTATCATAACGTGCAATAAATCGTGTAGTTTGTGAACTATGGGGTAAGTCTTGAGAATTCAGTCACAAATTTATGGTTGTTTTACCCAACACATGTTTGAGACTAATTATAGGACTAGTCAAAAACTCTATCTTCCACAGGGTGTATCTCTGAAAGTACAACAAATCAAAATCTAATATTTATACCATAAATACCATGATATGTCTTCTAAATAAATTCCAAGTTTTTATTTTTGAAGTTTCCCCCCAAAAAAAGTTATAGCGAAAATCCCTAAGATCGATGCTCTAAAACCAATTGTAATAATCCAATTGCTTAAAATATCATAACAGAACAGAAGTACACACCATGTACAGAATGTGAGCGTTGAGAAAAACTCCAAGATAGATAAGTTACACAATAACTCTTTAAAGAATAGGAGAACCTCCTCCACATAACCAAATGCATTCATACATCACAATTCACATGTCTCAATAATGAATACATGACCTCTATATATACCTATTCACACTTGCACATGGGTCCCCTTTATTATTAGGCCGACCTTATTACATATATGTTTACACATTACATGTACATTTATCCCCATATATGCCCCCCCTTGGGGTCATATCATATACATTTAACCCTATATATTCCCCCTTTAGGTCATAACAAAGGATATTTATTGACAATATAAATAAACCAACCTTCATCTAAGAGAAAATTATCTATGATATTAAGGAAACAATTTTATCCAAAAATTGGCAGCGAAATAATCTATGAGGCATGCAATATCCTCCCAAGGATAACATTATTTAGGGAAAATATTAATTTCTTTCCACAAACACACAGTGCATTCTTGTAAAATAATTTACCATCTTTCCATGGCTTCCTCCAATCTACCCCTTCATCAAATTGAATTTTATGACATTTCTAAGGGGATTCTAGGATGTGAAATGGTACCAAACATAATAAGAGATTATATGGATCACCTAATACATTGATGTGTACAAAATATAGGTATTTATACCAATAATTAGCATAATATGATAGTTGTACACTTGGATTCAAACATAGCCCTTAAATCCCTAGTTATTGAAGGGGAATCCCATATCATAATGGAGAAAGTATGGAAGGTAAATTCAATTACAAGAATAAGGAAATTGGTTGTGCATTGATGAATAATTCACCCCCTACAAGAAATCATCCATTATCTTAAATAGTTTAATCAAATTTTCTAGATCATATTTGAAGAACAAGGAATGTGGTGGTAGGTTCCCAAGCTAACATGATAACAATTCATGATGATGATAGGATTCTCAATAAATTTGGCACCAAGACACCCACTCTAGGAAAACATTAGCACCCAACTCCCACTTCACTCATCTCATTCAAAATTATAAAATCCATGTTGCTAATGAAACACTAAAAGTATCTATAAGATAAGGTCAACTGAAAAAAAATCTAATATG
>JZKD02S2166956.1:404725-417202 GCA_000966675.3 Picea glauca | reverse complement strand
CTCCAAGATTGGTTGCCCAATCACTGCCCTCCAAAAGAAGGGAGCTAAATTCACGTGGACACAAGAATGTGAAGAAATATTTCAATCCCTAAAACATCTACTGACCCATGCACCCATGTTAAAGATCGTCGATCCCGAAGCTGACTTCCTCGTGTGCACCGATGCCTACAAGGAAGGGCTCGGAGGAGTCCTTATGCAAAGAGGAAGTGTAGTCTGCTATGAATCCTGAAAATTGAATGAGCACGAAGTCAACTATTTGACCCATGATCTAGAAATGGCTGCCATAGTGCATGCCTTGAAAATGTGGAGGCATTACCTCCTGGGAAGAAAATTTGCACTTATGACAGAACACTATGGATTGCGATATCTATTTGACCAACCAAAACTCAATGCTAGACAAGCTAGGTGGATGGCCCTTCTTAGTGAGTTTGATTTCGAAATCAAACATATCAAGGGAAAGGAAAATAAGGTGGTCGATGCCCTTAGCAGAAGTATGAAAACAATTCATCTGGCAGTGGTGAGAACCTGCGAGAGGAACGTCAAGGAAAGAGTTAGGAATGCACAGGAAACAAACACATTCTTCCAGACCGTGACCTCATACCTGGAGCAAGAACCCATAGGAATAAAGTAAGAAGGCTACCAGATGATAGATGGAGGTCTGCTAACTTACAAAAACAGGTTGTATATTCCAGAATGTGATGACTTGAAGAGGTTCATAATGGATGAACTACATAAAGACCATATACTGGTCATCTAGGATACCAGAAGATAATCACAGCCACCAGGAAACAATTCTATTGGCTTGGATTGAAGAAAGAAATAGCTGAGTACTTAGCCAAATGCATAGAATGCCAACAGGTTAAAGCAGAACACCGACACCCAACAGGATTATTACAACCTCTACCAATCCCAGAATGGAAGTGGGAAACCATTTCCATGGAATTCATCACCGGATTGCCAACATCAACCAAACATAATGATGCCATCATGGTAGTGGTGGATAAATTGAGCAAGTCTTTCCATTTTATCCCCGTCAAATCGACTTGCAAGGCAATCGATATTGCTCGCATATTCATGAAGGAAATATTCAGACTACATGGTATGCCTAAGGAGATCGTGTCTGATAGAGACACAAAATTTACTTCCAACTTTTAGAAATCCTTGATGGTTGGTCTAGAGACCAAATTACTGTTTAGCACCACCTATTATCCTCAAACGGATGGACAGATGGAAAAAGTGAACCAAATATTAGAAGACATGCTAAGGATGCATGTAATGCATCAACCCCAAAAATGGGAAGATTACCTGCTGCTAGTAGAATTTGCCTACAACAATGGCTACCAAGAATCCCTGAAGATGAGCCCTTTCGAAGTCCTCTATGGTAGACTGTGCAATACTCCAGTCAGTTGGAGTAATCCCATGAACAGAGTTACTATCAGACCCGACATGTTGAAAGAAATGGAACAACAAGTGACTCAGATAAAACAAAATCTAAAGGTTGCTCAGAACAAACAGAAAAGTTACGCCGACTGAAAGAGAACTCTGAAAGAATGCAAGACAGGAGACCACGTATATCTCAGAGTTAGGCCCAGGAAGAGTTCCCTGAGGATGGGAGCTTGTGCCAAGTTGGCACCTCACTATTGTGGACCCTTTGAAGTTCTAGATAGAGTGGGACATTTAGCCTATAGGCTAGCACTTCCTCCCACAGTAAAAGCACATAATGTTTTTCATGTTTCATTATTGAAGAGATATGTACATGATTCTAATCATATAATTGATTGGTCTATGATCTAGGTGGAACCGGATGGAGAATTCCTGCCAAAACCTCAATGCATATTGGACAGAAAGGAAACCCCACTTAGGAACCGAACCATTGCATAGGTCAAGGTGCAGTGGAAACATTTTGGCCCAGATGAGGCTACGTGGGAAATTGAGGATGCCATGAAACAGGCATATCTGATTTTGTTTATTTCTGTACATACACGTCATATTGATAGAAAGAACATCGAGGACGATGTTCCCTTAAGGAGGAGGGAATTGTAACACCCTGTTTCCCCCAGTCTGTAAATATAACTATATTGGCCAAGAACTATGGCAAACTCAAAGATGTGAATGTTTGATTTGACGGACCTTTGCATAAAAGGTTGATGAATGTAAATTATATAATGAATATGTGTTGCATGACTGTTTAGAGAGGGGATGTGCTGAAAGAGACTATGATGGCTAATGAGAGGTGGTGGAAGGGACCTGGAAGGGTTGCGTTAACTTCCACTGAGCTAGTACTGTACTGGTTTATACTTGCTCACAAACCAAAGCAGCTCTCTAATCCTGGAATGGATTTCCCGTCAGATTGGTAGCTGGGGAGGCTCCTCAAGAGTTAATGAGGGGATGGGGGATGAACCGCCCATCTGTAAAAACCCTCAGACCTGACCACGGATGGCAGAATTCACGTAACACACAACCTTGTAGACAGAAATTGGTAAGGGAGGAAATGTGGTAAAGGGAGAGCAATGCATGCGATGGAAATCACAAAAAAAAAACAAGAGAACTAAAGAAACCCCGGAAATGCAGGGAGTTATGAATACCAGGAGAAGGAGAGTAACCTTCATCCTAGATTGTTTTCCTGTATCAGGAGAAGGAGAGTAACCTTCGTCCTTGATTTTTGTTGAGATGGAAGTAGGAGACTGAACCTCAAAGCATCGTGGTCTAGCTCGGGGGTGGCTAGTGGTAAATCCATTTGGATTCACTGAGCCTATGGTTGGGTGGAAATGAGCACCCCTCTTAGCAGTTGCATCACACCTAGTAGATTTGATAAGTGTTTTATACCTTGTATTTCGAACTAAATATCATGAATGCATGCTTGTATTTATATGCCCATAATAATTCTTGTGTAGAATGATTGCCTGGTGTTTTAAACTGGAAATAATGGATGCATTTGTATGTTTATATGTCACCATTGGTTTCTGTATAAATGGTTAAGTCTGGAAACCTTATGCAAGGAAGGATAGCTCTCTAAGGTCTCGAGGTCATGGGAGTTTGAAGCCCCGAGAAGTTGGATTTCGTGATTCAAGCTCAGAAGGGATAGGGAGCCCAATTATAGAGAGAGGGAATACCCTATCATTTGGTAAATGAATAGTTGAAATCCTTTCAGGAATACCCCAGATTTGTCAAAACCGATGGATCCAGAGAAGGAGCATAGGCATTAACACCTCGCCCCTTTCAGCCTTCACAAATAGTGATGGGACCCAGGACCGTAGATCCAAGGATCTGACGGAGCCCTAATGACCATCGATCTTAGCCTTTGTATGTGTAGGAGAGTAGCATTTCGCTGACTCGTGACTTGGAGTAGTCAAGGGTAGGACTGCATGAACTCGCAATTCGCAAGATCACGATGTAATCGTGGCCGTTGGATCCAGGGCAAGGGAGGATCGTTGGATCAGAAATTTTGTAGTTATCGCCTATCGGGGGTTCGGAACTTGAGGGAGTTTCCTTTCGATTGTGGAATTCGCGAAGAGCCGAACGCTGAGGGCTCGTGCAAGCACGTGACCCATCCTTAAGTGGGGACCGCATGGTTGACAGGTGGTGTAACAACAAGCGCCCAGCAGAAGGTGGGAACATGTGACAGATGATGGACACATGTCTCCTGGGAGGAGTCAACCCATTGTTGACTTATCGTATCTCGGGAACTTGTGAAGGAGGAGCATGAGGGCTCAACACTCCAACCCGTGAAGTCGCAAGATGCGAGTAGCACTAGTATTTAACCTATGAAGAGGGTGACCAGTGGTGGACACGGGTTACACTGGGAAAAAGTCAACCTAATGTTGACTTATTGTTGCTCGGGGTTTCGCAGGATGAAGAAGCTACACTTTGATCGCTAAGGCCGCGAAATGCCAAGATCCGAGGTCTTGTGCGATGGGCAGCAGCGACACAAATCATGAGCAAAGTTATAGCGTGGTTGAAAAGTGGCGTGAATTCGCGTCTCAGGAATTCGCGAAGGAGGAGCATGAGAGCTCAACACCTCAACTGGTGAGGTTGCGAGTGGTGCTAGTGTTTGGCCTAGCCTATGGTTACATGTAGCAGGCGCTAGTGAGGAGGAGCCATACCTGTATAGTATCTCGGGTATCGATTTTTGGAGAAAATGGAGTCGAGAGTCTTGATTTACGACTCGCGAGTTGTGAAAGGCGCTTGCGCTAAGGCCAGCTTGTGGTCGTTTGTGGAAGTTTAAGGAAGGAGAGGGTCTGCGCTAGGCCCCATAGAAGTCTCGAGGATTTTGTTCCTCGAAGGAAAAGACGAAAAATCTAAGTTGTTGTAGTGGGTGTGTGACACTAACAGTGAAAACATTCTTTGATACCAAATTGATATGTATGAATATGGGCCAACTTTTTACATAGCAAACTGAGATATATGGATATTGGCCAACTTGGGATTCTTGTTGTTAGTGGAACTATCTCTAAACGAATCACAGAGTTTCCTACATAAAGTTTAAGATAAAGGTTAAGATAAGGATATAAAAATAACATTACTAACAATAAACCCAATGTATTAATGTAACCATTATACATTAACAATAAACACACTAATCATATAAAGAGATAAAGACAAGTTTTACAACACATAAAACTTTCCTACTAAAATCTCTAAAATCTTTGAGTTGAAGCAAAGCTTAATATTTACAAAGGTGATAAGTCCAATTATGGTAGGAAAATCTTTGAGTTGTAGCAAAGGTTAATATTTACAAAGGTGATAAGTCCAATTAAGGTAGGACATTGCATGAGTGAATTACAACCAAGGTCTCATGACTTTAGGGAATTAAGAATTTCAGTGAAAAAACCAATATTGAGGAGCACAATTGCAATGTTCTAGTGAACAAAATCAATATGGAGGAGCACAATTGCAGTTTTCTAGTGAATAGAATCAATAATGAGGTGCACAATTGCATTGTACCACATGGATTTATTGTTTCCCCCAGTCTATAAATAAAACTATAACTGGTCAAGAGACTATGGCGGAACTAGATATGTGTAAATGTATGATTTGATGAACCTTTGAATAAAAGGTCAATGTATGTATTTCTTGTTATTAATAGAAAATGGATAAGTGTTGCATAACCGTTGAAAGGGGGGGGGGTTGCCAAGATAAACCATGGATGCTATGAGAGAGAGGGTGAGAAGAACCAAGAATGGTTGAGATGACCCCCACAAAACCAATACCCTACTGGAATTAATGACTCAGAACAGTCCTTTGACCCAAATAATGAATTACCAGTCAATGTGGTAGTTGGGAGAGTCCTCCTCAAGAGTTAATGAGGAGATGGGGGCAGAGTACCCATCTATAAGACTCTAGACCTGATCATGAGCTGGGGGTTCAGACCCACGCAACCTTGCTGAGAAATGGAAGGAAGAAGTAGTTCATGGGAGAGGCGAAAAAGAGAGGAGCAAGTGATTTGCGAAGAGAGTAGAGTCGCAAGAGAAATCTCGAGAAGAGAAAAGAAGAGCGGTTACAATGCTCTGGTTCGAGGAAGAACTAGGGAATAAGCTCGTCTGAATGTAAGAAGCTGTTGGAAAGGTTTTTCGTTACAAGATGATAAACGAGGTTGAAGAGTGACTGTGGAAGTCCTTGGGAAGACCTCCTTGCTTGGTACAGAGAAAACCCACTGCCAAGATCCTGTGGGAGGAAGAGGGTAACCTCCATCCCTAACTGTTGCTAAGCAAGAAGAAAGAGTCTCTCTCAGAGCACCATGGTCTAGCTCGGGGGTGGACAACGGTAAATCCATTGAGAGTGGTTGTACCTATGGTTGGGTGGAAACAAGCACCCCTTTCAACAGTCGCTTCATGAACTTTTCTTTTCTTATAAGTATCTTCATACTCTGTGTAGTAAAATAAGAATAGTGATTGAATATATTTATGCGTTTATGACTGAGTTCGATGTTGAATGGTTAATTTAGATATATGCATTATCTCTCTATGAACTCGTTCTTTTAAATGGGCATATACTTGACTCAGTTGAGCAATTAGATTTGTAATATGTGAGCCCATAATAGTGTCGATCTCTAAAACCTTAACCTTCGCGGGAAATTTCCAATTTCAAACCTTGTGGAAGGAGGATTCTTCCTTAAGATCTCTCACCCATTTGATCGAGGGCTCATGCCCATGTCCTTAACCCATTTGCTGCTAAAGGGATTAATGCTTAGCCCAAGATAATTTTCAAAGGACTCATATGACCAAGGTCTGGGAACCCTGTGCTAGTCTGAAAGGAACTAGCTCTCATTGGATTCAAAACTCCAGGAGCTCGGAGCTCCGGGATGTTAAAACTTCACAACCACCAAAACTCCCGAATGACAGAGTCATGAAGCGATGTGGTCCGTAGATCTGAGGATGGACAAAAATTATTCCCACCGTTGGATCTACGCTGTAGTCGGCACGGCCTTGACCACTTCGGGAGAACAAAGGTGTCGTAACACCAAAACTCTTGAAGGTCATAGAATTAAAGACCGTCGATCCTTGGATCCTTCAGGATCCTTCTCAGCTGTTGATCTGGGGACTCCATTGAGAACCCCACTTAACTGTCCATCAACCATGACACGTATCCACGGATTGGGTACCTCTGGGAGGTTTTTCTCTGCTGGTGAAAGGGTGCATCGTTGGAGTGACAAAGTCTATATTCCATCTCAACCGTCCATCGTTAAGGACACGTGTCGCTACATTCTATAGTCCGGAGACTTGGCATTCCAGGAGGAAGATGGAAACTACACACCTAAACTCTCAAATGCTGAAGTCACAAATTAATGAGAGCCATCGATCCGGAGGAACTTCGAGAACCCTTTTGACCATTTGATCTAGATGGTGGTCAATTCAACACTGACCTACTCCAGGAGCAAACTGGAGACTACACGACCGAACCCTTGAAGGCCGAAGTGACGAGGACCGTTGATTCGAGGACACTCTGGATCCCCCTCTAATCATTGGATCTACCCCATGGTCAATTCAACATTGACCTACTCTAAGGGAAAGGATAAGTTTACATGACCAACCCCCCCCCTCGAAGGACGAAGTTTCGAAGCAACGAATGTCGTAGATCTATGGATCTACGTGAACGGATCTCCACCGTGAGATCTGAGGGATGTTAGAGGGTTGTCTTTTTGGGGTGACATGACTCATCAACGTCACCTAGGGTAACAAGGAACCTCGATTGAGGTGCCACATGTCACCTGGATTTGTGTGTTTCGCAGACCCCATAGGCCCATCAACGTGTGACATGTGTCACCCACTGAAGGGCTAGGTGTCATCTCGGCCTTGCCACGTATCACACCTGACACCCACTGCATAGTCCATTAGGAGAGAAGAGTATGCGGGACCCACCTATATTTTCCTTTTCATCTAGTACATTACCACGTACAAGGGTGGACTGGCTCTAACCTCTTATCAAGGATCGACGGTCGTGCTTGAACCAACGTGGAGATATACGATCAGGGATGATTGTGGAGACCCAACTAGCACAATGCTTATTTCCTTTCTTGAGTTCCGCACTAGAAACTTCTCATCGGTGGTAGAAATGATTCCAACCATTGATCTTGCTGGATATACAGATCAATGGTCTAGGAGGATTGTAGAAGTTCAACCCACAGGGATGATAATTCTTCCCCCGATCTCTGCAATTCCTCTTCACCGTAGATTCATGTACCTCGACTGTGGGATCCAAGAGGTATTGGGAGATAGATGGTGGAAGATTCATACTTTAGAGCTGCGGAGGTTTGGCAGGTACGTGAAGTTAGGAACCTTGGAGGCTGCTAGTCTTGGATTGATGTGGCCCGTTGACGTCACCTGGGGTGACATGGACCCCTGTCCTATATGCCATGTGTCACTCTGATTTGTGCTTCCCACAGACCCTAAATGCCATTAGAACATGAGACGTGTCACCTCCTAACGAGGACACATGTCACTCCTGGATTTTGTCGCGTGTCATTCCTCTAGTGCATGAATGCTTGGCCAAAGGATGATGTAGTGCCCCAGACTTCAAGAGTTTGACACTCTGGAAGGAAGTATGGTTCAATGTGAGGGAACCTATGAACACTGAAGTTATGAAGTGATAGGAACATTGAATTCGGGGATCCTTCAGGATCTTCTCTGACCGTTGGATCTAGAAATTATCTGACACTTCGACGAAGTCCTACTCTAGGAGACTGGGATGTTAGAATGTATTCTCCAAAGGGGCCGGAAGGATGGAGCTATGTGGCAACCTTTAGGGAATTCGAGACTTCGGGACTCCAGAGAATTAAGTACTGCCGTTGGTTTGGACGGTGGATGGAATTCCACCATGGACGTCAAAGCAAAAGGAGGGTGCAAATGGGATGGATCAATGTGGACACCACGCGACCCTCAACCGATGAATGCCCAAAGAACTTGGGGAGGCCATAATTTTTAAACCAAAGGTTGGATTTGAGCATGGTAGCAGTCGTTATATCACTACGGGTGAGTATAAGAGGATGCAGACCTCAGACAAAGGATTCAAAATGTTAAGAAAAATGAAATTTATGATGACCCATCCCTTAGAGGAGTATTTAGGGTTTGGGTGTCTTACAAAGTGGTATCAGAGAATGGAAACAACATTTGGCCTACTTGGGCTCATGCACGAGTCGCACAAAAATATTATTAAATAAATTTAAGGGGTAACACCCTACCTTCCCCCCCTTCTATAAGAAACTTTCCTAAACCCTTGCTGAAGAGAGGAATGAAACCTTCTACTGTTGATAGATGTTTTGGAAATCTACACTGAATATTGCTAATATTTCCAAATAAAGAAGTTGACTTCATTTTGCAATGATACGTGTTGTTTATAAGTTAATAGATCATTAACTAACATAAAATGTTTTATCAACACTCAAGCAGTCAGTAAAAAACAAGAAGACTATAACGCAAGGGATGGTGATACACCATGAGTTGGGGGAAATCTCCCACAATAGAGAGGAATAATATGATGAAAAGAGGGCAGTGGAAACCCCTCCATATTTGGCCAAAACTGCAAGAAGCCTCATGGAAGAATTACAGAGTTGTAAGGATGACAATGAAAGGATGATAAAGGAACAGGAAAATTAGACCAAAATTAATGCAGTCTTATTGCAAAGTCTATCCGACATATAAAGGCAACTGCAACATGGTCCAACTACCAGTCATGTGGGAAGACATCACACTAAGAAAACTCCAAGTCCACTTGAGATACAAAATCATGGTCCTAAAAGTGGCCACACTAGGAGGAGCACCTCAAGGAAGGCCCAACATGGAGCCAAGAGACACTCACCAGAAGATTCCTCTGAGGACACTGACCACTCTAAGGAATCTTCTAGTGGCAAAGCTAGTTCCCATTACCAGATGAGAAGAAAGAATATGAAACCTTCCAAGAGTCATGACCCTGAAGAATTCAAGAAAGCCAAACCACCCACCTTCGATGGAGATATTAAGAAGGGGTAAGAAGAAGAAGTTTGGCTAATCGGCTTGAATAAGTACTTCAGATTCCATGACTACTCTGAAAACTTAAAGGCTTGGATATCCATTTTCAATGTGAATGGGAAAGATTCCATTTGGTGGGAGGACCTTAGGAATGTGAAAGGAATCCATGAGAAGGACTTGTCATGGAAACAAGTTGAGAAATAATTTAAAAATAAGTATCTATCAGAAAAGTACTTTGATGGGAAGACCAAGGAGTTCTATGAACTCAAGCTGGGACAACTCACCATAGATGAATATATCAACAAATTTCTTGAGTTGATGAGGTATGTGCCCTACATAAATGATGAAAAAGTAAAAATGCAATGATTTATTAATGGACTACCTCAGTCCTACCGGGACATAATTGAGTTTGATGAGCCAAATACTTTAGAAGATACTATTCGAAAGGTAAGGTATTTCTATGATCAATTCAAGAATAAGACAAAACCCCATAAATAATGGAAGAAGAAAAACAATTCGGGATTCAAGAAGAAGGGGTTTAAATCCTCAAGATTTAAGAACCATGGGAAAGTCTCTAGGATGATCCTTCCTACTAGGAGTGTGTATCAACAAAAAATTCCACCCCATAGTGTAAATAAACCATTCAAAACAACCCCAAGTAAGACTGATAACACAAAGAAAGAACCCTTGAAATGTTGGGGTTGTGAAGAAGAACATCTGTTGAGGGATTGTCCACATAGGAAAAAAAACAATAGGAGGGTCTAGAACTTCCAAGAAGCTACCATAGTCAAATATTTGGCTAGGAGCATGCCACAAATTTATGCAGCCTTGGATAATAGACAAGATGACCACCAAGCTTCAGTGGTGGAGATGGAAGGTATGATTCCCAACCATCCCGTTTCCATTTTGATTGACCCTGGTTCTAATTTGAGTTATATTTCCCATCAAACTGTTGAGAAATGCAAATTGCAACAAGTTAAACACGTTAAATCATGGCCAGTACAGCTAGCCACTGGAACCAAAAGAAAGGTAACATAAGTCATACCAACATGCCAATTAATTATGAATGGATTACCCACCCAAGCAACCCTAAACATGCTCCCTTTAGGATCTTATGACCTGCTGATTGGCATGGACTAGTTGGATTCCCATAAAATGAAGTTGGACTATTACAATAAAACTTTGGAGTGTGAATATGGAGAAGGGAGAAGGATACCCCTACAAGGGATTCGAAAGCTTGTCTCAGTGAGACAAATATCATTCCTCCAAGTGAAGAACTATTGCAGAAAGGGATGTCCCTTGAATGCAATACAAGTACTGAACTCTTTTGATAATAACAAACCCATCCTAGAGGACCATCCCATATTAAGATAATATAAAGATGTATTCCCATAAGAGGTGCCAAGTCTAGATCTTGTACTCCAAATAGAGCTTGTACCAGGAGCGATGCCAATGTCTAGAACACCCTATAAAATGAGTACACCTGAGCTAGTTGAGCTCAAACTACAACTAAAAGAGATGTGGGACAAAGACTACATTTGACCTAGTGTATCTCCATGGGGAGCACCAGCCTTGTTTGTGAAAAACAAGGATGGCACACTTAGATTGTGCATATATTATAGACAACTCAATAAGGTGACCATCGAGAATAAGTATCCCTTACTAAGGATCGATGACTTGTTCGACCAATTAAGGGGTGCTACAATATTCTCCAAGATTGACTTGAGATATGAATACCACCAGGTCTAAATTAAGGATGAAGACATCCACAAAAAAACCTTTAGAACAAGGTATGGTCACTATGAATTTGTGGTGGTGCCATTCGGGCTAACCAATGCACCAACCACTTTTATGTGCTTAATGAATAATGTACTTAGTAAATTCTTAGACATATTTGTATTGGTTTTCATTGATGATATCCTAATCTATTCTAAGAATAGAGAAGAGCATGAATAAAATCTCAAATTAGTGCTCCAAGTACTAAGAGAACATCAATTATATGTTGAGTTTAGTAAGTGTCAATTTTTCTAGAAACAAGTCCATTACTTAGACCATGTTATTTCTGAAGAAGGGGTGGTCGTTGATCCTAACAAGATCAAATACATTATGGATTGGCCTACCCCAAAGGATGTATTTGATATCA
Organism: Picea glauca; assembly: GCA_000966675.3. Taxonomy (NCBI): domain Eukaryota; kingdom Viridiplantae; phylum Streptophyta; class Pinopsida; order Pinales; family Pinaceae; genus Picea; species Picea glauca. The sequence continues at coordinate 405,616 of JZKD02S2166956.1, read as the reverse complement.
GATCCTTTATGGGCCTAGTAGGGTACTATAGGAGGTTCATAAAAGGATTTTCCAAAATTGGTTTCCCAATCACCTCCCTTCAGAAAAAGGTAGTTAAATTCATTTGGACATCAAAATGTGAAGAAATATTTCAAGAGCTGAAATACATTCTAACCAATGTGCCCGTGCTGACGATTGAAGACCCAAACAAGGAATTCCTTGTGTGTACAAATGCTTGCAAGGAAGGGTTCAGAGGAGTCCTTATGCAAGAAGGACATGTGATTTTCTACGAATCTAGAAAATTGAATGAGCATGAAGTCAACTGTGCGAGCCATGATATGGAATTGGCTGCCATAGTGCATGCTTTAAAAATGTGGAGGAATTACCTTTGTTGGGATAAATATATGCACTATTAATTTCAACATTTAATTATCAACTGGGGATCGTAAGCTTCAGGATGTAGATGCAGGAAACGTGGGATCAAAGCCTAGTCTAGCCTAATCTAAAGCCGACAAAAAATCTTCAAACCACACTACAGGAAATTAACACTAAGGATTCATCACTGGGACGTAGGAATAAATTAGTGCTATAAAGTCTTATATCAGAGTCTTTCATGTACTCGGGGTGATGTTCGTGTGATTAATTCTGAGTAGCTTACTTAAGTTTTCCATCCTTCAATGATTATTTTCTATAGTGGATCCACACTTAAATGAAATAAAATAAAATAAAAACGGAAATGAGTTCAAATGATAGGAAATAAACTAACACCTTGGGAATAATTCCAATGCAGGAAGGCCATATCTCACGAGTTAGATCTCTAATCTGTCCATTGGTGATTGAAGCTATGTGAAATTAAAGTGCAAGGAATGAGAATGCTAAACTAGTGCAGGAATCAAAAATGTTAAACTAGTA